>NIJG01000273.1:106018-137919 GCA_002201625.1 Euglossa dilemma | reverse complement strand
ATTCTCTCTTCTACCCTACCCCCCGACGCCCACCCCCGGCGGCCGCCCCGACGCCGATCCTCCGATGCCTACCTCCCGTGCCTACCCGCCAACCTACTCCCCGTACGCGCGTACGCGCCGCTATCCTTTCCTTTCTCTCTTTCCCTCTCCGCCGCGCCGTCCCTCGGTCCGTTCCCCGCCGCTTCCTCCGCCTCGGGTTCCTCCGTCTCTGTTACTCCGGGAGTATCGGTGCGGAGACAAGCCACCGCGTCCGTTCGCGCATCATCCTATACCTTTCGCTCCCTCTGTACCAGGAATCGGTGAACTCATTATTACGATAAACTCGTATACATATTTATCGCGATGCATTATTACTCTTTCGCCATCGTGGTCCAGCGTGGTCATCGATTGTGAATTTCATTTTGCGACTTAATGTACCGAATAGTAATGCCGCGTCGAGGTACTTTTCATTAACGCGCGCGCTGTTTACGGCATTAAGCCCAATTAAAAGCGTACCGGATACAAACGTTAAAACCAAACGGTTATCACGCTGCGCGCCTACTACGCGAGCATCGCCAACGACCTAACCCGTATCTAACCCCGTGTTCTCTGCGTCGAACAACGACGAGCACGTGTTCCTCCAAACAGCCCTTTCCGTCTTCCCTCCTCCCTCCCCCGCGCCTATACACCTCCTTCTTCGCGAATCTGCCGCGCGAAATAATGGTCTAGCTTCGGTTTCATTTGGTTAGCGCCAGCTGTACCGGCCGTGTTCCAGCTAATATCGATAAATTCACAGGTGTGCCGCACAAGTGCGCGTCTACAGCGTACAGGGCGCATCGATTTCGAAAAGCTGAACGCGCCAACGAAAACACACGCGCGTCGCGCCAACGGACATTTCCTCACGGAGCGGTTGCTTTTTCGCAGGGGAAAAAAGCTCGGCTGCCAGTAAGTGCCTACCAACGGACCGCGTATCATCGGTGGTTTACGCGGGGACCGATAGGATAGAACGTGCGCGCAACGCGAGCCCCGGCATTCCCCCGAGACACGTGCGTGGAACGACCGTGCGCGTAGAACAAGCGGTTCGCGAGCAACCGCTAAGCGCTAATACTGGCCGGACAAACGGTCGCCGCGAACCGGAGGGTTTAGACGCCGTTGGTTGGACGGGGTGAACCAGCGGCGGACCGGCACAGCGGCGAACAGACGAGAAATCGCAACGACCGACGGAAAGAGAGACGGCAGAGTTCGAAAGGAGAGAGAATAGGGAACACCGCGGGGAAATAGAGAGCGAGAGAGCGGTTGTCGGAAAGGAAGAGAAGAGAAAGAGGGAGAGAGATGAAGAGATAGAGAGAAGCGAACGAAGCTCAGGGATGAGGGGGGACGTTATTGTTATCTTAGATTTATAGTCATAACGGATGGTACTACCTCGCTAGCCAGCAACCCCGAGCGGTCTTATAATCACCCTCCACCTCTACTTCCATCTCCTCTTGCCCCTGTTCCTCGTGCGCTTTCTCCATCCTCTGCACCCTCGACTATCCAACCCCCCTCGGCCGCCGCTCCTTCCCGAGAGTCGAGCTTGCCCTCGCGTACCTCCACCAGCCGCAGTTTAAGTGATTTGCGACGCGGTAGAGCCGCCATGCAGATCCTTTTGCCTGTAGCTGCCCTCTCGCACCCCGCCGTCGCCTAAACCACCACCACCACCGCCAACACCATCGCCACTACCACCAACACCATTACCACCGACACCGCTACTACCACTACTCCTACGACTACTACTACTACCACCACCGCCTAACCCACCGTCAGCTTCGCCTACTCTCTACAGCGATGCCGCGGGCAAAACGAGCGACGCCCGCGAGGGATTAAGTCACCGGCTGAGAGGGTTCCGGAAAGAGAGAGAGAGAGAGAGAGAGAGAGAGAGAGAACGCGGTGCGACGATGCAGGCCGAATTCGAGAGCGAGAAAGTGTGGAAAGAGGTAACGCGAAGAAAAAACGAGCCAACCGACGAAACGAGGAAATCGTTCTTTATCAAACGAAAAGAACAGTCGTCTTATCTCACGGTACACGGTATATTTCGCTGCCTTTCGATATTCTTCGCGCAACGAAAAAGAACGGGACGACGAAACGGTGGGAAATGCGCAGAGAAAGTAACGGTGTTCGATTGACGAACGCTGGAGCGAAATGGACCAGAGGAGAAGGGGAGTAAAAAGGGAGGAATGGGAAGAAAAGAAAGGTGGATCGAAGCTGTGAAAATCCAGAGCGAACTGTTGTGACGAGCACGTAGGTTCGCGGATGGAACCAATCGAGAAAGCTCGGAGTCAGCGAATCGAACGGTGCCGCTGCTTGTTACCCTGTCTCTTACGATGGTTTACTTCGCGACCGTTCCGATCACCGGTCGAACCGTGTCGCGTACCGAACCACGCTGAACCCGAGCCAACCGACATTCACAGCCGTCAGATATCCTAATCGTTTCAACCGTCTTTCCTCGCGTCTCTTCGAAAAACATTCCAAGAGAACGATTCTCGACCGTTTGAGGAATTAGAAGAAAGAACGGACAAGTTCCGCGTCGCTTCCGTTAGCGGAAGAGGAAGAAAGTAACCGCGAAAATGCAGCGTACACAGCTATAGCGAGGTCGGCGACGCGAACGCGGTGCGCGCGCGTAAAGAAAATAACGTGGGTCTGGGATCGCTTGGACCGAGACGCGGCGACCCGGTTAGGACGATAAGGGATCCCGTAGAGCTTGATGGAATTCCATAGATCCACGTCGGCGTCGAGACAGAGTCGGCTAAGCAGCCATTTAAATGCAACCGATGTGTCTCGGGGAGCTATTACATCTGATGGACGGTTATTGACGCGCACTGGCTTATACCGAGCAGCACCGGCAGCACCGGCACCACCGGCACCACCAACGGCACCACCACCGGCAGCCACCAACGGCAGCCACCCCCGCAGTCCCACAACCCTCTCTACCTTCCACCCGACCCACCTCCACCTCTCTCTCTCTCTCTACCTACACTCTCCCTACACTCCACTCAACCGCCGCTCCATTCCTACGTAAACTCTCTACTACACATCGATTCGTTAGCTCTCTGTGTCGGTTCACCTCTGTGTGACTGCGCCTCTATATCCTTTCTCTACCCCGTTTAGCGTCTGTATTTATTCCTGCACGTACCAACACGGACACCAGCGTGACAAAACCAAGGAAAGTACATAGCGAAAAGGTATATAAAGTAGAAGGACTAGCGGGGAGCGAAAGGGAGGGGAAGGGGAAGAGAGAGCGTCCCACGAGAGCTGAATTCAGCACAGCACGCGCTTTTAGTACGCGCCCGATGGGACACGACGCGCGATAAAAGTGAACGCGATCAAAGTGGACGCGATCAAAGTGGCCGCATCTCCAACCACTTGAAATTCTCCCCGTTTACCGAATTAACCAACCACCAGATATTCGAAAGGAATTTTACAACGGACACGCGCGTTTTTCCGTCACCTGGAAAGCAACGGTAACGGATTCGACGATCGCGGAAGGAATCGCGGAACCGATCCCAGCCTTCTGGCATTATGCTCGTTCGCGTTCGTTATTTGTCATCGCGGCTGTAAACTCGAATAGACCGCGTAACTGCGGAAGAACCGGTACGCTCCTCTTACGTACGACCCTGTTTACCACGGCTTTTCGAATTTATGTCTCGTTACGGAACGTCATTTCCAGCAGAAACTATAAAATAAATTCGAGCAGAAGATCTTTGCAGATTGCCGTTCGTGCGTCCACAGAGTTTCCCGGGATCCCTCGGAACTGTGACGTCGAGCGCATCTCGTATTCGAGATACCGGTCCGGAAAGGGAGAGAGAATTTCTTTGAATTTCGATAATCGTGACGCGTACCGCCCAGCACGTTCCTACGCTCTATAGGAACGACGATGTTTCATCTATGCCTACCTACCGTGAAACCAGCTGATCCCAAACCTATTCCACCATCGACACTTTTCTCCGCTCGTAAAGTCGCATCGACCAAGCGATACCTTCTAACCCGTTTTCCTAATTTTCCTAATCTTCCTAATTTTCCCCTTTCACCGGAATCCAGCCACAGAGAGAGAGAGAGAGAGAGAGAGAGAGAGAGAGAGAGAGAGAGAAGAGCGGTACGAACGAAGAAAGGGCTATTTTTCTCCTCCCCTCCCCCCCAGGAAATTCACCGAGACGCCGGGGCGAGAAAAAAAATCTCACCGATCGAGGAGGGTGTACAGCTACGGTGTTAAGCCAAGAACGAGAAGTAGGAAACCGGTGGCGTAGGAAAACGCGATATTATCGTCGCAGAAATATTACTCAGAAAATTGCCAGCGTGACTCCGAGCAGCCTCGTTAATTACCGTGAATTACCCATAATTATAAGGAGCGTAAAAGTTTTTACTATCGTCGTGGGACGAGCCGAGCTCGGAACTATGATGCAAAGCCTCGATGGGCCCACCTTGTCTGTAAATCCACCAAGATGTAACTTACACTTTCGTAATTTAAGGCTTCTTCTACGCGCCGCTACCACGGCACTCGTCCACCGGCATCGATCCGTCTCCTCTTCGCGTCCTATCCGTTTCTTCACCAAACTTCCACAACGCCTCTCCCTACCGCTCTTACACGCCTGTCTTTTCTACACCTGTCCGTACACTCCTTTACCTGCTCTTTCCTCTTCGTCTTATTCTCTCTGCAAAGTCGACGCGTGCCGAAACGCTCGGCTTACGTAACTCCTTTACCGATCAATTCCATCGTTGCTCGAGTTTTACCCAACGCGTGTAATCGAAAAGACATTAAACAGCGAACGCGTTCCTACGCGTTTCCGCGCGTTTCTACGCGTTCGTGCGCAGAAACGAATCTCCGCGGAAGCAATCTGTCCGCGATAGAAATTCCAACGTTTCGATATACGCGGTCGTTCGTATTTAAGGTCGATACGTACGAATCTTGCGTCACACCGTTACAATGAACCTGAACATCCATCAGTCAATGCGAATGCACTCGTTCGTTCTTGATAAACGGACGTCCACACTTTATGGGCCACCTGTTGAATCTACGCGCGACTCCTCGTCGAACTTTTAGTCTTTGCATTCGAATCCGCAAGAAAACATCGTCGTTGAGATCGTTTTCGAACGCGGTGCCGATGTTTCGTTCGTTCGGAAACACGTCGATCCCGAGGTGAGCACCGATTTTCAACAGCGATTGCAAACAAATTGCCACTGCCACTGCTCCTCCGTATCATCCATTCTTTCCTGCTCTGCCTACTCTCCCTACTCTTCCTATTCTGCGCCTAAATGAAAATCTCTTCGTGTCGCTTCTTCCTTCCTTCCTTCCTTCCTTCCTTCCTTCCTTCCTTCCTTCCTTCTTTCCTTCCTTTCCTATGCTATTCCGTCGAATGCCTAAGAAATAGAACCTTTGTCTCTCGCGTTTTCTCCCTACTGCTTTATTCGCTTACCGTTCTTCCTCCTTTCGTCCACCCGCCCTACGGCGAAAGGAAGAAAAAGAGAGAAGAAGAGGAAACGGGGAAAAGAGAGAAACGCGCCAACGATCTCTTTCTCTCTTTGTCTTTCGCTCTGTCTCTCTTTGTATCAACCAGAGCGATACTGCCAGAAACATAGAACGACCACTATCGCTAGTAGATGGCGGCGCGATTTTAACACGGCTCGTGCATTTCCCTAATGATTTACAAGCATTATTGGGTATTAATTTCAATCTACGCTCACAGGGGATAGAAGGCCGTGTGACGTGACTCGATGCGGATATATCAAAAGGTCGCAAGGGCGGAAGTTTGGTAACGGTGTAAACGCCAGAGACAGAGAAAGTGTGAAACGAAGAGATTCAAGGTATACGAGAGAAAGAGAATGTAGAGCGGTAAAGAGAAAATGTACGTGCACGCGTGTGAATAAGATAAAGATAGATAGATAGTCCGATAAATAGGTAGATAGATGGATAGATGGATAGATAGATAGATAGATAGATAGATGGACGGATAGATGGATAGATGGATAGATAGATAGATAGGCAGATGGATAGATAGATAGACAGAGAAAGAGAAAGCAAAAGAGAGAGAGAGAGAGAGAGAGGGAGAAGGAGAGGGAGAGGGAGACTGAGGGGAGGGAGAGAGAGAGAGAGAGAGAGAGAGAGGGAAAGGAGAGAAGGAGAGAGATTGCACGTGTATAGGGGGACAGCTCGACGCCACACGTCGCGGGCTACAAATCAACCGTTCCGAACAAATTATGAATGATATATTCGTTGTGCCGGCTTGATATATGCGTATCTCCCGTCGGTACCGCCTGACTGCAGTCGTGGTAACGTTTCGAAAATTCGTCCGTACTTTCTACGTAAACATACGCTTTCATATCGCTTGCTCAAAAATCACTTGCTCGTCCGAATCGATTCACCGCCAATTTCTCTCTTCGTTAATACCACGAAATAGCATAGTCTTTCGGAGATAAGAAAAGAAGGAAAATGGAGAAGGGAGAAAAATAGGAAAGATAAGAAAGAAGCGTGACGATCGTTATCGCGATATATCGTATGGATATCGTATGAATATCGAAAGCGTGGCTGAAAGTAACGTACGATGATTGTAGAAATTGATATTTGGAAAAGACGGAGGAAAAGACGGAGGAAAAGACGGAGGAAAAGAGGAGCGAAACGAAGGGAAATGGCGCGGAAAAGGGGAAAAGAGAAGGACCGTCGATGCACACTGGATTATCTATATATCGCGGTGAATACTTGCGCTTCGGAAATATAACGAAACCGACAAAGTAGAAACGTTTTAAATACCAACGACGTATACCGTGCCGAATTTGTACCTAACCCGCGCGCAATAACTTGCCGCTATAAAAGCTATCGACAAATCAAATTTTGACATGATTCACTGTCCAGCATAAATTCCAGGATTCAGGCAAGAGAGGCGACGGTGACACGGACATGTGTTTCATTCTCTCGTTCTCTCGTCCTCTCGTTTCCTCGTTTTCTCGTTTCCTCCTTTTCTCGCCAACGCAAAGTTGCTACCTGTCTCGCTTTTTCTTTATCGCGCACGTGACACGACTATTTATCGTTTTATACACCCGACTAGCAAACTTCGCTATCGTTGCACGCGACTCGTTCACGACCATTTCGTTTGTCAATCTTTCGCTGCTTTACTTTCCTCCTTGTATTCTAATTTAGACAAAGTATACCTTTCCCTCGGAGTAGACGAGAATACCAAGGGAAAAAAGGAAAAGGGGGGGGGGGGGAGAGAGAAAGAAAGGAAAAAAAAGGAGAGAAAGAAAAAAGAAAGATAGGTTAAAACAGCGCGAGAGAAAGGGGGAGAGAAAAGGGAGGAAAAGGGATACGATCGGATATTGTCGCAGGAAAGAAAGCTTCTTAGCGTGTAGCAGGCATATATCTTTACCTCTCTTTCTTCTGCGTTGCATACCCGCGGCAAAATCTGCAATTCGAGGTACGAAAGAAAAGAGTAGAAGGTATCTAACGTTCCTCGTCGGTTCGTTCGATAGAACTGCACAAAGGATCGTCGCGTCTTTGATTTTCTTTCCTTTTCGTTAAGGTTAATCAGCGAAAGGAACGGCTGCAGCGTCTGGCCGAGAAGGGGGTAAAAGTAAAAGAAACGAACGAATAGACATAAAATTAGGAAAAGAGAAAGAAAGGAATGCAACGAACGCGCGGGGAAGATTTAAATTTGCATTTGCAATGACGATCGAAAATATTCGCTGGATCGCGAAACGTAGGCGAAAAAGGTAAGGAAATACGAAGGATCGGATTTGGGTAAAGTCGAGTACCAGAAGCTTCGTCGTTCGAGACCGAAATGGAAAGGTAAACAGCTGTGGTTTCGAAAGTAAGTAAGAGACAAAAGGGACGAGTAGGTAAAAGATTCGTTGGTAAATGTCTACCGAGGTTGGAACATTTCGATTATCACGGAAACCTCGTAGGATCCGTTATACCGCGGGGACGGACAGATAAGGACCACCTTATTTCTCAGATTAGATTCCTCACGTACCGTTTTCACTCCGCTAATATTCCTTCCCTTCCACTCCCTTGTCTTTCTTATTCCCCACGACGCGAAGGTAAAGCGACCGATCGTTTGACGGGAATGTTGACAGGAAAATTCGAACCGCAACGATACTTTGCAACGTTACCCAAACGTGTCTGGTTCGTTAGCGAAAGTTTGGGAAAGTTTGGGAAAGTTTGGGAAAGTTTGGGAAAGAAGGAAGCAGCGTTGAATAGGCGAGAAACGATAGGCGCAACTGGATCGGCTGGAATGCTGTGTGCAGCGCGCATTGGATAGTCGGTTGTCGAAATCGCGAGTCGAGGCAGTCGAGGCAGTCGAGGCAGTTGAGGGATGGAAAAGTGGGTTAAAAAGCATCGGAAACGCAGAGTTGGCGCGTCGGGTATCGTAACTCAGTTTCGTTAACTCGGAACACGGTGGAAGGGGCGAGGAAGCGCGCTAGGGTTATGGTATTCGAGATAGCGAAGCGAACCGTGGGTGGAACGGGGAAAGCAATCAGAACTTGGGCCATTGCTGGATATTACGGAGACGTGAGAGATGTCTCCTCAATCATATTAATTGCCGAGATAACCGGTGCTTCGACGGCGCCCACCACCGGTGCTCTTGGTCCACCTTACCAACTACCGCCGCCGAATTTTCTCATACTCGATCGCCCTACACTCTTTCCACCTTCTCTCCAGCTAGTACGCACCGAGTACCTCTCCTCCGCTTCCTCCTCCGCGACTTATCCTTTCCTTCCGCGCGTTACGCGCCGACGTTTGCCCGCCATTTACCCCCCAATCCGTTCTGCGCGTTCATTCCTTCATCTCGCGTTCTCTACACCTACGCGTCTACCTACGCGATTACCCAGATTCTCGCGTCCTCGCAAAGTACAGGCGTTGGCTGTTGTTTAGGCGAAAAGTAGTTTCATCGACTGACGGGGTGCAAGGGATTCTCCGTTTACCGAAAGAGTCGTTGGTTGCGCGAAAAGAATCCCTGACGTATGCAACAGGTATTGCTCTCTTCCGTTCTCATAACGATAACAACTGCTGAATCTTCGAGTCGCCTCGCGTCGCCGCGCGTCTCTGAGTACCATCGTCGAGAAAGATACGCGATTTTGTCAAACTATCGTTATAGCCTTTATCTTTGCTGCCTGCTAGATTACTGGCAGGCGACGCTAGCTGGACCTCTTGGGCTGCAAACACGATCGAATCCTCGCGGCGTTCCGTGCAAATATGCCGAGTAAAGGGGAAAGAGAGAAAGAAAGAGAGAAAGAAAGAAGAAAGCTAACGACGAGACGTGCTCCCCGAGCGCGAGGTTGTTCGATAACAAGGCGGATCGATGCGTACTTTTTCGCCTTGCGTCTTCGCGGTCATCCTGCTACCGTTCGTTATCGATATTCCTTTCTTCGTCCGTCCGTCCGTCCGTCCGTCCAGTGGAAGGCACGACCGCTGTTGCTACCGTTACTACCATACTCCGTACATCGTTGCAGGTTTATCGCGGACCACGTACGTGGTTCTTATCCACCGCGTGCATAAATGTTGGTACGATAGTTGCTGGCTAGGCAGCGAGTCAGCGTATATAAAATAAACCGGCCAAACTCTTCTTGGCTTGAACAAGTTTGCTATCCGGAATCCTGATTCAGCTGGGTACGACGAATATTCGCGTCGTGCCCTTGAATATCCGATTAATTTCCTTAATTCCTCGATCGATCACTCGAAAAGTCAACAGGACCGCGACACTCGGCACGTGTACGCGTGTAGCGACCAAACCGGAGTCTGGAGAAAATTTCGAGAAAGAAATCGATGACGAATATACGGGAACATTGAATTTCCTGCAAAGCATGAAATCGGAATGAGAAAAGCGAAAAGGGGGTCGCGTGCGACGGTAATGTTGGAAAATATTCGCGTTTTATTAGGTCGATCGACGGTGGATAATCGGCGACAATCAAGTTTCACGGCGGTGATTGGGCTGGCATACTCCGATGCCAAATGCAGCTGCATATGCATGACGCAATCTCGACTATCCACATCAGCAAACGTGTGCGCGATAGAGATTCGCGTGAAGAGGATATCTCTACAGGGGTTAACAACGTCGAACGAGCAAATTACGGGAAGAAAAGAGCACATCGAGAAAACATGGCGGCGGCGTGCGCGCGCGCGCGCGAGAGAGAGAGAGAGAGAGAATAAAGAAAAGAAAAGGGAGAGACAAAGGGTGCAAAGGGGAGTTACATCGGATGCGGGAAACGTAAGGGAGATGGAAAGAGAAGGAAGAACGTGTCGTTACTCGTCATTATCCACCTATCGAATCGGTGAGCGGTAACTATCCGACCGTTACCGTTACACGGAGCGCGGCAACCTACGCCACAAAGCTTACCAGCGAATCGCGTGGTCAAGAATAATCAGGAAAATTTCTCGCTGACAAATGTTCAACCCCGTGTAATAAACTCGCGCATACGTATAAGTAGAGGTAGAGGGGAAAACTGGGAGATCGAAAGGTTGGAAGCGATACGAGATGTGCGTGCGTGGCCGAGGGGTGGAAATTTTCGGAAAAATCGAATAAAACTGGCGATGCCGTCTGGAACGGTGGTCGCATGGTTGAAAAGCAGTTGAACGTAAGATCGAGCAAAGCGACTAAACCGTAGAGGTTTCCGGCCGGTGGTGCACACCCGGATGTTATTGGCAGGAGAGTGGAGCCATTAGTCGCGATGATGGATGCCTGACAGCAACTCCTACCTCGGTCAGCCTCCTACCCCGCCGACGGCAGTTATAGTAAGTAATGGGTTTGCTCTCTACCCTGAGAAAGCCTTCGCGCGCCACCATTCTGCGCCAATCTCTTCTCCGTTTCTCTCCGTTCCTCCCCGTTCCTCCCCGCCCCCGGCCCTCCGCCGCCCCTGCCTGTGCGTGTCCCGCAATAACAACAAATCTTGCCTATATTAATTTCCTGACAGACATTACTCTTTCCCCATGGTTCACGGAGCAAAAGCCTGCAAAAAGTTTCTCGATGAGAGAACCGTTGGACGACCATTGCAAAAATAACAAACTACCGAGCGTAATCCAAGTCGAACCGTGTCTTTCGACATACACGGATAGCTTTCTTTTCTACGCGGCGTTACCGTGCCGCGTGCTACCGCGAAACCTACCGCGAAACTCGCGGCAAGTCCGCGATCGCTCTCGCTTTACGCGAAACGTATGGGGCGAGTGCCGTCGCGTATTATATAGGCCACACCGTGCTGGACGGACGTACCTAACCGATCCCTTAGGAGACTAGGCAAAGGGGAACCGCGCACGCGACCTTCCATTCTCCGCTACCGCTATCAACTATCTACGCACCGCCTCTCCTTTTCTTCCCTCCTGTCTCGCTATTCCTCTGCCCCATCACTGCTTCGCGCGTCTTCTCTCTCTCTCTCTCTCTCTCTCTCTCTCTCTCTCTCTCTCCCTCTCCCCCTCTCTCGCTCTCGCTCTCGTTTACTCCGACACACGCATACTTACGTACGCTGGTACTAACCACGCGCGCACGCACGCACGCACGCACGCACGCTTTGCTCGTTACCTCTGTTCTATGCACGGCTCTTCCACTCTCCGACCTCTACCTGCTCCCAGATTCCCAACCTCATTCCCATTCTCGACCACGTCCCGATCTCCATCCCTGTTCCCCTTTCCGTCCTCCCGTCCTCCCGTCCACCCCGTTCTCTCTTCCCTTCCCCATTCGCAACCCCACCTCCCTTAAATCATTGATTGTTGCATTATCTGTTATTGGCAATGCAATTAACCCCTTACGGTAAAACAACGCTAACTCCCCCCATCCCCACCCGAACCCCGTCCGCCCGACCCTCTCCTCTCTCTCCTCCCCGCCGTCCCGCTGTCTCTGCCTCGCTCCCACCCTGTCTCACCCCTGCACTGTCCACCAGCTTCGTATCGTACAACCGCTGCAACTGCAAGTACGAATACGATCGTGATTGTAACCACGATTGGTTTCGCTGCACCGATGCATCTGATACGCCTTTACATCGATGCGTGCGTGCGTTCGTGCTCGCGCGCGCGCGTAAAGAGTTTGGTAATTTAAAGGTAATCCTCGAGTTACCTTACGCGATCCCGTCTATCTCGCGCGTGCCTCGGTCCAGCAACGGAAACGGAATTTTCGTTATGGACCAATTCCAACAGACGAATCGGCCGATCGCGGACCGGTCGAGAGGCGGTCGATTTTTAACCGGTATATCCTTTTCTCCCCGTGACCACGCTAGTAGAAAGCCTAGTGGTGTACTACGAGAAATGTTGCGCCAGGCGAATGAAACGGAGCGGAATCGAATCGGAATCGTAAAGACCGATCCTTCCGATTCTCGAAACGCGTAACGCTCGCTCTCTCTCTCTCTCTCTCTCTCTCTCTCCCAGCAACACGTTTACGCCCTTTACCTTCGAGTTATAATTGCGAAATTTCACGCGTCCTGTACCAGCAGTAACCACCTCGTTTCCCATTTCCCTACGCTACGCATATTCTATCTCGTGTGTTACATCGCGTTCACGATCAGGTGCAATTACGAGTAAGTTAATAATCGTTGCAATTAACGCGATCGCAATGCAGGAATACCACCCGGTATACGGTAATCCATCGAAATCGATCGAAAAGTGTGCAGCATGCGTTGGACTGGCGATTCTACCGAGCGACAGAACGCGATAGAAGGCGATAGAAGGCGATAGAAGGCGATAGAAGGCGATAGAAGGCGATAGAAGGCGATAGGACGCGACAGGACGCGACGCGACGCGACGCGACACGACGCGCCGTACGGTTTTCGAAAACAGATACAACGTCGGGATCAGGATGCGAGTGTGCTCGTGCCCGTAATATTCCACCGTGTTTCGCTTTGAAAATAGACGCGGCGAGAAAGGCAAGAAACTTGTTGGGAGAATTAGCGGTATAGAGAGAAAGGCAAAGGACCCGAGAACACCGACTTAAGCCGCGTTGAATCATAACGAGGAATTACGCCGAAAGCCTCCGGACGAGAAGTCCCCGCGTTTTCTCCCTCTCTTCTTCCTCCGTCCTCTCTTTCCCCGCTCGCTTTCTACGCGTCTATCCGTTCTCCTCTCCTGTTTCTCTCCTACGTCTCGGTCTCTTCCTTACTTTTCCATTTTCCAACGCAGATAACGTTTCCGAATCGCAACGAATCGGATACCCCGCCTCACCGACCGTCTCTCCCTGCTCTTCTCCGATCGTTTCGCGGTATCACCGCCCCTTTCCCTCCTTTGCCGCTTCCTTCCGATCTAGTTTCTTCCGTTCGTAAGTCAACGCCGGGGCTATGATACTCGTACGAATAACCGATCGCTCCCCCTTCTTCCCTTCCTCCTTTTCCAACCCATTCTCCAATTAATCGGGAGTAAATAAAAATCGATAATGGATTAACGGGAAAAATAACGATCAACTACGAACGGGAATGGCCGTATAGGTGAATCTTCCGTCGAAATCGGATACAATCGGCCGAGTATATTCGACCCAAGTATCAGGGCGAACCGTATCGGCGAACCTCTACGTTCGTTTTAATGCGCGCCTAGATAATTGGCTCGAAGCTGTTAGCTAGTTCCATTAGGAAACATCTTATTGGCCTTAAGGCGCTTATTACTACTCTTAATTGCGCGAACGCGCGCTTTTACTCTTATTAACTGTCGGCGACGACTATACCCTAATAGGATGGCGTTATTACCTGGATAATGCGTTTTCACGCGGATCTTTTCCATAGTTTCTTATCTTTTCCCAGGCATTCGGCCTGCATCGAAAAGAAGCAAGAAAGCGAAACGTGAGGAAACGGAGTGAAACGGCACGAAGAGGAGGAAGAAGAAGAAGAAGAAGCATGGCAGGTACGCGACATGATCGTTACGCTACGCGATATAAAGGAGACGAGAGAGGCGGGGAAGGCGTAAAAGAAGAGGAGCTAGGACGAATCGACTAGAACGTACGTTGGAAAGATCCAGACTGGTTTCAGCTTCGACGTGCATTGTATGTACCGAGGGGTATCCATTAGGGACAGAAGTATTCGCGCGCGAGATATATCGACGTCGCCCTGGAGGATTTATCGTGACAGCGGCGCTTGAAGGGATTGTAAATCCCCGTTTGAGGATCGCTGATACCAAGTTTTATGTGGGACATTAGTTGGGTGGGGCGTGGTTGAATGGTGCAGAGTCGAGAATAGCGGTGGAAAGACGAGAGGAGACACGAACAGAAAGAATAGGAGAGAAAGAAAGGGATATGAAGAGGGGTGGTGGGAACGCGAGCAAGTAAGAAACGCGGCGAGAGAAGAGCGAAAGAGAAGGTGAAAGCGAAGGAGGGAGGGATCGACGAAGGGATCCACCGAGAGAGGGAGGGGAGCTGCTGCTTGGGCGCAATAAATTAACCCGAAATGAAAGACAAATCGCCTCGGAGCTGTCCGCCCGTTCGCCCAACGTGATAGAAGTGCGCGGACCTAGCTGATGCCCACTGCTACTGCCTCCTCTTTTCCACCTTCCATCTTTCTACCAGCCCCTTCCGTCCCCGCTCTCTTCCTCCCTCTTATTCTCCTTCCTTGCTATTCTCCGTAGACCAATCCTCAGGGTGACCGAGAAAGAGACTAAGAATGTCGGTTCTTCCGAGTTTTTCCCCGGTTCGTTCGACTTGCCGCCTGTCACCGAGCACATTGACGGACGGCTGTCGATACGCAAGGGACCACCGCCGCTATCCTCCTTCTTCGCCATCCACCTACTAACTTTCTCCACGCGTCTTCACAATTTTCCCCCCTCTTTCCAATCTACCGTCGTAAATGCCAGTTTCTTACCGATACCCCCTAACCCTCCGACCCTACTCTACCTTCCTATTACCCTCGCTACATACCCGGCTTACTCGCGTATCATCCGTTAAGAACCGAATCCGATTCGGAGCAAACCTTCCTACCAACCATGCAACCTCTATTATCCTTCCTCTACCTTTCTTCCTACTTCTCCTTCCTTCCTGCTTCATCGAGTCGCCGGGCGTTCTACCGATCCACGTGAAACTCAACCGACGCGTCACGGATACGAATTTTCCACCTAAACGAGATACTGTAATTTTCCAAAAAGCTCTCCCTCCCCTTTTGTTACATCGGGCAAGGGTTGTCCAGAAAATAATTCATAGAGCAATCGCGGCAACAGCAACAGCAGCAACAGCACCACCGGCACCACCAGCACCGCCAGCACCACCAGCAACACCAGCAACACCAGCAATGCTAGCAGGACGAGCACACTGTTGCCGAGTGTCTGCGGCGAAATGAACGTTTTAATTCCCCTCCATAAAAGCCAACGACAAATCAAACGACTTTGACATGATTAACTGGCGGGCATAAATATCGGTATCAATGCACGTGCACGTGCAATGACGCGTCGCGCCATGCCCCCCTCTTTCTTCCTCTTTTACCCACTATCTACCTATCTATCTATCTATCTATCTATCTATCTGCCTACCCATCCATCTTTTCGTCTATTCATTCATCTCCTTCCCTATCTATTTATTTATTTGTCCAGCTATTTATTTATACCGCCACCTAATCTATCCATCTATCTAGCTAATCTATATAGATCAGCTAACGTAAACATGTTACACGCATCCTTTCCTTACTTCGCCTATCCTCTTCCATTCTGCTTGCTATTTCTTTTTATAGCTATATAGAGGAACGGTCGCGATGCTTGCGCGAGGTTGTAAATGAAATTGTTACGATAGAGCGAGATCGTGGATTAAACTGGTGAGAGAATCGGCACCGATCGATGTTGCGGCACTCGGGACCGTAACTTTGAATTCCACGCGTGAAAAACCGTCCACGGCGTAATCGTATCACTGTTAGTCCCTCCTCCCGGTAACCGAACATGTTTACTCTAATACCTGACTGATTTTTTCGCCCCGCTATATTGCCACGCGTCCTACACCCCATCTACGTAACTACTTGCTCCAGTACGTGTACGATCTATGACTAATCGACAGAACGGGAAAAGCATGGAGAAACCGATCCGTGGTAGACGTGGAAAAGCCAATAAGAAAGATGTTACAAAGTTCTTTCTTTTATCCGTATCCTTCGTCGATAAGAAAAATCCCCGCAAACGGACAAACTTTTCAACCCAATTTTCACCTGTCCACCTCGATTCACTTTCCCACGCGTATAATACGCATTGCCTTCTAATTCGGCTGTCCTTTCGAACAAACCTACCATAAAGGTGGAGAATTTCAGGAATCCTTGGAAAGTTGAAAAACTTTCCGGTTGGTATATGTAAGAAACTGGGTTACGGCAACAGGTGGCTACTAAAGTAAATATACGCACATTACGTCTACTTCTTAGGACCGCGAAAAGATCATTACGTATCTGAATCTTCTTACCATCAACTGTCACCTATCCACAGCATTCTCTCCTCCTTCGGCATGCTTATCGGTCACGTTTAAACCATTCGCTCCGTTTAGACCGTTTCCCTCCGGTCTATAATAACCCATGAATTCGATGCCGTTCGATCATCCCAAGGATCTACGAGTTACACCTCGATACGCGGTATCCTATTTCCGTGCGTGTGCAACGGTGAGTCGATACCATACCGTACGATCGATACGCGCAACTGTCAAATCGATCTATCAGGGATCAAGAATTTTCCGATAAATTCCACGCGTCTGCTACGCATAGGCCGGAATAGACCGAGATCGAATAGACCGTTTCGAAACCTGTCAAACGTTCCTGCCTCCTTCTACGTAAACTCTACCGAACAAACAAATCTTTAACATTCTCTTTTAAAACGATCTCGTTAACAAACCCCCCTCGGGCACACGGTCTAGTTCGAAGGTAAACAACGCCATGTCTCCGCACCTGCGTACACCATTAAACTCTACCGTTAAATATTATCCTACGCATTTATCCTACCTAATATATCCAACTCCGAAACGATACGATTCTTTTCTCCTTCTTACTTCCAGCCACGAATCCTTTCGAAAATCTCTCTTCGTCGTGATCTCTTGTTGAAAACAATGGAAACCGAAACAGCCAATAATCGTCTAATCGACCTCCTGTTTAAAAGTCTATATAATACCATCAACAACTTCTACGTGACAAACGAAATTCGTTCAAAGTACCAATCGTATATCACGCGTGTTTCAATTATCCTACCTGCTATTCGTCAAATACGTCGATATTACGGAATATCTTGCATCGATAACGAATAACTTTCAAATCCTCGAGGTTATCGACCGTTCGTACGATACCGATTACTACTCGTTTCTACAATGACAATTTATTCATACGGATAAGGGACAGAACGCGTATTGTTTAAAATATTTTCTACAGTCGATAACTAATCGAGTAACGACAAAGTCTGCAAAGAATTTCTCTGTCACGTGCAACATTGCCGACAGTGAATCGAAACTGCTTTTAACATATTCGGACAATTACAATGAATTCGAATAAAAAATTCGATTTTCAGACCAACCATCGGCTTTTGCGCATCAAGTGGTACTTGTTGGCAATCTATATTATGACACATTAGTATAAGAAAATACCACCGTATTCTATCAAACAGAATGATAATCCTCGTAAACAGAATCGAAATGAATAAGAAATTACGTAATTTACAAACTCTACGCTATCTCGATGAAATTCATTTTCAAATTCAAATTAACACACATTTTATTTACATTTCATTCGGAGGTATCGCTCTCGACGTTACCGACTTAACCGAGGAGCTAAAACGTGCAAACCATATAGATATAATAATGTATAAATAAAACGACATAGCAAATACGCACAAGTAAATATGTATATATACGCAAGTACGTATAAGTTTTGACAAAATTTCTCTTCGATAATTTAATTTAGGCGAATAAAATTGCACGCAATGGAAATTCGTCAAGTTCAAATTCCGATGAAAAGTTCAGAAAGAAAAAGAATTTTTTACACATCTTTGCGATAATAAAATATTCCACGCATACATTACCCGAGTACTTATAATTTCGCAATTGCAATTAGTATCAATTCCACTAGTAACGCTGCAATCTTTTCCGTGTTGAATCGGTAACATTGAAAGCAGCACCATCTAATGGCGGACAAAAATGATGTGCTAATTTCTTTCCATTGAACCGAGCGTTATTAAAAACAAGGTATATCGTGTATACCTTGTCTCTCATATTACGTTCCTCCTGCACTTTTTTCAAACTTGCGTTCTACAGAATATAGGTATATATATATATATATATAGGTTCTAAGGATAGGTCCATTATACGATATCTATTGTTATTAAAATATATTCATTTTCCTACATTATAACAACTGATACATTATAACTTTAACCTGTGAATTAACCTGTGGTACGCTCGTTTTACTAACCTCGTTTAATTTTCAAACGTTGAAATGCCGTTAGTCCATTGCCATCCTTACTTTGTCTTTTAATTCCTCCTTCGCTTTCATACTTTTTAACACTATTTTATATAACTACATAATCTTTATATACGACATTGGTTAATCTTGATATATCGATCGAATAAAGAAATATATTTTTATCTGTATTAATAAAAACGAATTGAACAGGAACTGACCGCTCTAAATCGTAGAGAACATGATAAACCCTCCATTTTGCACGATCGGTATTTCAGTTTGTGAAACACCAACTCCTATAAAGCGATAACTCTTTTCTTTGACTTCGTCTATGATTTCACTTTAGTCCGCCTATAGATGTCTCCGTAATCGGACTTATAAAGCGAGGAACAAGGTTTTCCAAGCACAAATGGAATTTTCTATGAATTAAACCTTCGAAAATCCTTAGATTTTATTTCTCTTCTATGTACATATTTCTAACGATAGATAAAAATGTCGAATCTTTCTTTAAACCAACGCGAGGAACATTGTCAAGATTTAAATAACTTTACCAAGGACATTCATCGTGAAATTATCGAAACAATCTCTACGTTGAACTGGACGATAGAAACTATAGAATCCGATGTAAGTATACTGATATCTCATCGTCATTTAAACGAGAATACATAATAAAATTGTATTCACCTAGAATGATAACAGGCTAGTTTGCCCATATGACACGTCTCATCAGATTGGTAAGAAAATGTTGTATCAACATCTGGAATGTTGTCAGTGGAAACAAGAAGGTTACGATGAATTTGATCTACCACTACCAGAATCAAACTTATCACCAGACTCATATTCTTCGATAAAATTAGGTATGTATTAAAGTTTCGTCCAAATTCAAGGCACCATTCTAATCTGTTTGTCGATCTTACGATTAATATTTCGTTTCTTTACAAATTTTGTTTTAAATTATAGATCTACAGATACAGAATAGTATTCTGCAAGAAGCGAAGAAGAAGGATCCCAGTTTGAAGATTGGTTAGTATAACGCATATAAAATTTCAATATTGAAATTTTTACAAGTTTTAAATTACTCCATTTTTTGCAGCAAGTTATGAATGTCTACTTGGCACAAGCTCTATATATCCTTTTTCATATTTTTTGCTACATATTTCAATAATATTAAATATTTGCCTTACATTTCCTTATTTTCTTTTTTTTTTATCGTTTCCTTATTTCTTTAAAATGTATAGCTTCTTTCAAAACATGAATTCTTAACACTGATAATAGGTTTGGGCAAGCAATTAATTCCAAGAACGTCCAATAGAATCTTCTCAGATTTTACTTGCGATGAAAGGAAAATTTTATATGAGTATGTTGTTTCGAATACAGTTAAGCCAGGCATCGGTCATGACGTTACAGATATTCAAAAATTGTAAGTTCGCATAAACGATGCTTGTTCGTCCTTAGTTTAGTACGTGTAGCATTTTACAGAACGTTTGATTAATGTTTCAGAAAAAACGAAGGTAAAGAGGATAAAAAATTATCCTTTTTAGAGTTGCTTATACAAGAACGCAATTTAAAGAGACGTCGTGCCAAGCATAGAGGTGTACATACAAATAAAAAGTCTCATACGGAAATTCTCAGAGAAATTATACATCAGCAAATGGAGTTGTACGTCGATTATATAACAGAAGCACGTACAACTAATCAGAATATCAAGTCCACGACTGTTACCGAGACTCAAGGTTCCAATAATAATTTTGACGATACGCAAGACCTACTAATTGACGAACGTCCATTAAAACGCCATGATCGTTTTATAGAAAATTCACAAGATTATCGTAGAAATTTTAACTCTCGATATGATCAAAAATACGAATGCTCCGAGAAATCATATACTCCTTATGCAAAAAGTTCAAAACAACGGGAGACATGTTCACGGATTACGACTGAATCGTGGAAAACACAAAAACTTTATAAACGAGGTTCTCATTCCAAGGAACGTAATCATGATAGAAAGAATAAATATGGATATACGCGAACACATTATAAGAAAAAGAATGTCAAATCTTATGAAAGTGAGAAATCGTTCGCTAGCACTACCTACTCCAAACGAAATATCGATCACCAAGAAAGTCGAGAAAAATTAATATCATAACTATTAAACTTGTATGGTTATTGATATTAAAGAACCTTATGTACGAATCAGATTATCACATATATTTTTACATGAAAATTTCTTTTTTTCCCGTAAAAAAAAAAAAANGATTAAGTAATTGTTAATCTAGAGAGTTATTAATACTTAATAATAATGCAATTCTACATGTATAAAAATGGCTTTATTCTTAAGAAACGGTAAGCATTCTGCCTTCGAATTTTGGTTATGTTTAGTTTCGGTTTCTCTTACTAACCCTGTCAGAATGTTTCACATTAGAACGTACAGCATACAGTATAATACGTGTTCCATTTAAGTATAGCTATAGGTATAGTCCATTACGCGTTACCAATCGAGTGCCAGATCGTATTCAAGTACGTATCTAAATAAAATATACGGCATTTTATTTGTAAATACTTGTTAATCTATCTACTCGTATCGATATTATTTATGGTTAGTGCATATATATATATATATATATATACACACATACATACACGCACACATTTATATATATATATATATATATATATAAAATAGACGCGCGCGGGTATATTTGATAAAACTATGGAAAAGTACGAAGTTTTGCGACAAGTGGGCGAAGGATCTTTTGGACAAGTGTATAAAGCAAAGAAACGATCTGATGGTGAAATCGTAGCTTTCAAAGTAATACGGAAGGTAAAGCAATAAGCATTTACGATCTAGTCTTTTTCTTTTGATTTTATAAATCTGTCACCCCGTATTAGTAAATATCATAACAAATAAAATTATATAGCGTGGTAGGTCATTGAAAGAACTGAAGAGTTTGCGTCAAGAATGTGAAATACAACGTCACCTTCATCATCCAAATATAATACAAATGCTTGATTCGTTTGAGACAGAAAACGAGGTATAAATATGGTTTTTCAGAAACATTTGCATTTTATTTTCGGTGCAACTAATCTTTTCTTCAGATAGTTGTTGTGACCGAGTATGCGGACAAGGAATTATATGAAATATTAGGTAAAGCAGGTCGATTGTCTGAACAAAGAGCTCAAGTAATAGCTTGTGATCTAGTATCTGCACTCTACTACTTGCACTCCAACAGAGTACTGCACAGGTTCGATATTTCCGTTATTACGATATTTCCAACTATTAACAAATTATTTCTGCTCTAGGGATCTTAAACCGCAAAATGTACTTCTCGAAAGCAATGGAGTGGCAAAGTTATGTGACTTTGGATTTGCTCGCAGTATGAGTACAGGGACACACGTATTAACTTCGATAAAAGGAACGCCATTATACATGGCTCCAGAACTTATAGAAGAACGCCCTTATGATCATAACGCAGATTTGTGGTGTGTTAATTTTGTAAGCAACCAGATCTGAAACCTTTGTTAGCAAAGTTTAATTTATAAAACACACTTTGCGCTTTTGATTTCAGGTCTTTGGGTTGTATCGTGTATGAACTAGTTGTAGGGTCTCCACCTTTTCAAACAACATCTATTTTACATTTAGTCAGATTGATAAGATTCGAAGCAATAAAGTGGCCAGATTACATTTCTCAAAATTGCAAAAAATTTCTACAGGTTATATGCTTTAAAGATATGCTTTCAAAGATTTCTATTCGATTGTATTTTTTAATGACAATTTTGACAATAGGGATTGCTACAAAAGGATCCCTCGCAAAGGCTGACATGGCCAGCTCTTTTAGAACACCCTTTCGTTAAAAATAGAATCGTAATAGTCGGTGAAATTGGGCCTACACCATTCACAACGCCTTTATCAGTGAGTCAAGCTAGAGAAAAGCAGCTGCAGTTACAAAATTTGGCTGTACAACCTACAAATCATCAGTCCAAGTATATATACATATGTGTGCGTGTGCGTGTGCGCGCGCGTGTGTGTACATATATACATATATAAGCCCATGCATGCGCTGTGCGTAGTTAAAATTGAAATTTCATCAAAACGCATGCTTCCTAGCCAATGCTAAAGTTCTGACAAATCTATTTTATCGATACTAGTTTGAAAACTATTTATTTCTAGAATTTGCTAGTTGATACTGTTATTGACAAAATATATATATATATATATATATGTATATATACATACACACACTCTCTAATATGAATTGTACGTAGCGATATATAATTAAGTAGATTAAAGTCTTATCGTGGAAGCATAGATAGCGCTTTGACATATTACAGCTTTGTACATTTAAAGAGCTTCAGGAAATAAGCGTTTGAATATAATACAGATTTCTGGAGAAAGCGATTAAAAAGTTACAAGAACACGAAAGAACAATGGAGGAACGGCGGCAGAAAACATTTACGTCGCATTCTCGTTATCCAATCGCACATGGATATTATCAACATGAAATAAATCAATGTTACACTTTACGGCATAGCGAACCAAGCGGTACGGATTCTAGCACCAGTGTCGACGTTCTGTTAGGAAATCTTAGCTTAAGAGCCTCGTTGAAAAGTGACTTACTCTCAGCAGAGCATGCATTATGTCGAAGTGATTGTCCAAACACTAGAAGCTCTGCGAGTAGACAAACTATTTTAACGTTCGAGCAAATGTCAAATATGAAATTACCCATGCGTGTAAGCGAACAACACGTGGAAGAGGAAAAATTAGGAAAGAAGGTCGAATCGAAAAATATGGATGGAAGTAAATTGAGCGTTGTACAACAGATAGTTGCTCGTGAAATCGAAACGATTCGTCCTGAGAGAGACGAGAAAGAGGAGAATGAGGAATACGTGTATGATCAGAAATTACATTACAGAATAGACGATTCGCAAAATGTCGGTTTATCGTGTAACAATAGAATACCCGATTGGAATCCAAAGGCTGTTGACAGGCCGATCGAAAACGAAGAATGGATAGCGTTCTTACAACGATCCATGGAGGAAATCATGGATGGCGAAGTAGGATTGTTACATCAACAAAACTGTGTGTCGGTGTTTGTGTCGCCATTGCGAAACCCAGCGGCCGGTTGTCGTGTTGTCGAATACGTTGCTTGCCTTCTATCTTTACCATTCGTCGTACCGGTAACGAAAGATTCACTCGGAAAGATTACGCAAGTATACTTGGACGTTAGAGTGGTACCGAACCTTGTTTACTCTTTGAAACTTTTAATGTCTGAGCGTTCGGAGCCTGAAACGGAGAAAAAATCTGAACCGACAAATGCAAACACCAGATCAGCATCTACCTTATCTGCGGACGAACTACAAACTTTAGAATACACGATGCTCGTACTGTGCAGACTAGTTTACAATCGGCAGCAATTTCTCACTCAGTTTTGCGATGCTGTTTATATCGTAAACGGAGTCACGTTGTTGCAACAATTATTGAGTTTAGAAAAAAGAAAGGTGCGCGTAGTCATAGATCTTGTCGCGATTTTAAGTAACATATTACGATCTCAACCCGAAAATGCTCATCTCGTGGAAAAAGTTGTATTGCATTCGCATTTATCGGGTAAGTTTATCAACGCGAAATTATCGTTTCTTTCTTTCTTTATCTTTCCTCTCTGTCTTGTGGTTTCTCTGTAATTATCACGGTTACGTATGATCATCACTTGGGTTGTTATACCAACGAAATGTTTTTTTCTGTAAAAAGGAAATTCGATAGAACAGCTTGGTAAACTGCTGACGCATCGACAAGCAACACTCAGAACGAGAACTTGTCATTTGATTAGGCTATTGGGCAGATTCTCTTGTAGAGCATTGCAGCAAATTTGGTGTAAATCGCTGAAGAATTTAGTAGAAGGTTTAACCGTCGACAAGGATGAAATTGTGAGGCTTGTAAGTAACAAAACGCATACTCGGCTGAGTGGCTTAACAGAGGTTCAACATTACATACCAAGTATACTTTCAGGCCGCCGAAGACGCAGTGAACGAATTGAAGGAATTAATGTACTACAATCAACTAAATCCTGTTACTTGATGCATTTTCTCCCTTACGCGCTTTAACGTTTCTTTTTTTTCTTTTGTACTCGACAATCAGAAATATGAATATTATTTTTTCTTTTCTTATCAAACTAAATAGTGTTTCGTTGTTATTCTCATGTTTATTATTCGTATATTCTAGCGAGGTGCGATTGAAACGTGGAGAAATCTTGACATGGAGTTAAGATGGTAAATCGAGTATCCACTCGATGGATATATCATCCAACGAATGCTCGTTGTCCATTGTTTTATTCACTTGCCGGTCGCGACATTCCTCTTTATACATTTCTTGCAACTTTAGCATATCCTTGACGCTTAGTCCTTTTCGTTGGCCAAGTTTGATCTCTTCCTTCTACGCAGAGTAAAAGATAGTAAAGCGAAAAGGAGAAAAGGGGGTGGAAACAGAGAGAGAGAGAGAGAGAATAATAATTCGCGAACGAATGGGTCGATTACATACTTTCGGTGTAATAGTCGGGTCACCATTCTTCGAAAACGCATAGGAACTATAGTGCATCACGCTGGTATAGTCGTAACCGATTCCATAGTCCGTGACAGTTTTATTGTCGTATTTGTTAAAATTGTGCTCCTTCCCTGTATGAAATATTTATAAGAAATTTCACACCTCCGATTGAAATCTACGAATATTCGATCTGTCGAGTATGGAAATGAGAGAGAAATTACCCTGCTTGATATTTTGCCAATTTATCGTGACCCATTCGTCACGATCGGCAGCACTTTGTTGGTGATAAAAGCCTAACGCGTGCATCAGCTCGTGAACAATCACACCGTGTTGCAGGCATCCTGGATTTTGTAAATTCACCACTTGCCCACTCTCGTGTCTACCAACTAACGACCAACATCCCGACATTTTCCCTTCTATAGTGACATAGTCGCTGTCGGTTTTCCGATAAGGACGAAAACGTATACACGTATTTTGGTGATATTCTTTCATAGCACCCTCGATCAACTCGATGTCCTCCTCGTCTACGGTGATAAATAGCACGATGACATTTCGTATCGATATCTCGTAAGTGAGAGGAAAAAAGGAATTACCGAAATCCTCTTCCTTTATGTAATACGGCACAACTCCAGCTGACCAACGAAACGCGGCATTTACCAGACCATTTTTCGCACCATCTTCTGCCGTGTCCAGCATTATATCGCCTTCGTACAAACCGCTTAATTCCCACACGTTCTCTTTCTCCGCTTTTGTCCACGATCTTACGCGATTCGCTGTCAACGACAAATAACCGAGAATAACGTTTCGGTGAAAATCTATTCCTCCTAAAATCTCCTTCTACCAATGATACGTACCGATGGTTTGATGCGCGTGAGTTTCATCGAATGTCCCTTGAAATTTCGGCCTTGGTGGTACGATCTTCCTCTCGGGAACGTGATCGATCACATACGAATTCATCGCAACGATTCTCGTTGTTACGATAAACAGCATTATCACCGTTTCACCGTTTCTCGAGTAATACATCTTCATCCGGGTGGAGAATAAGCTCGATGGTTGTTTCTTCCTTACTACCGGCAACCGAAGTACCTACTACCATACGTACTTTGCAACCGTGATTTTTATATGCCGACACAAAGGTATGCACTCTTTTTGTACCCTTGTCTCGTGTATATCATTATCAAACGTTACTTGTTAAAACTTGGTCGTAAGCGATACGCGCAATCGTTTCCGTTGATTACTCCCCTCGGTCGGTTAAAAACCGTCGCTCCTATTACACGAATCCGATGTCGCGATATATGGATCTAACGTTGTTCAAGCTTATCCCTTGCCTCATAAACTCGCGATACGCGCAATACGATCTTTCGAAAAGGGGTGGCATCGCGAACACGATTATGCCAGATTTATTTAAGCGGTATTTCGTTATATTTACAAACGAACTGCCTAACGCGCGTTAAAACACGATAGATTTTTCTTCTTTTAAGATAATATAACGGTGGGAATTTATGGTTAACGATAACGAGATCGCGACGAGAATATCAACCTACTAGTTAGCTAGTTACCTACGTATAGAATTAACAGTTATCCGTACAACTATTCCGTGAAAGGGACTAACATTATCAAGGGCGTGAAATTCATGTCTCGGTGAATCTACTACTTGCATGGTAATTTTTCGGAAGAAACTAGAGAAAATGAAAGGAAAGGTATCGATGTTCGCAATGTTCTCGAGATAATAACGACGACGATGAACGTTGGTATCGGGTAATGTAATGCAGTATTTGGATATGTCATATGGGAATTATTTCGGGCCTTTCTCTCGTGCTGTTATACTCGTTAGCTTTCGATCTCCGCCACGATCGTTTCGTTTCCCATAGTTCCCATTATCGCAATATTCGAAGAGTATTATTATTCCAACCGGTATGAAAGTAATGTATTTCTATATCTTTATTTAACATATCCATACGGGCAAAGCGATTTCATAGGTATCAAAGGATTCGTTCGATTGTTATTTCCGGTAGGATATTCGAAACTATTTTCATATTTCGATCGCTTTGTAACGGTTCGATTATTTTCGAATATGGAAAGTGCGCGAAGAGAACGGGAATGTCTGGTGTCGCGTGTCCAAGACAATCACTGGTAAAACTTGTAATCACGCTTGAAAATCTTTTCAAAGAGCGATCGAAGCAAGGTCAATGACCAGCATGTTCCAGATTCGAGTAGGAGCTCCACATAGCCTAAATTCTAACCGGATTTCTTGGAACCGCAAGCCAGCAGAATGATTCTTTCGCGTCTTCTTTGCGGCGAATACTTTCCAAGTATTTTTACTTTTACGAGCACCTACGATAGGTAACCACCGGCCGAAAAATCAATCTCTCTCCCGTTATCCTACTACGATTACTCTTTCTTCGCGAATCAAACGATTTCTCGTCTCTCTGCGATCGTTTCGATGGAAAAGAAACAAGTCGAAGCATAAATGTAAGAAACGCGACGAGCTTTTAACGATTAGGCTAAAATTAAAGCGCCCGTCGCGATTAAGCCGATGGTGTTTAGCGATGGATAAGCGGATTTTAACGTCGAAAGGATCGATCGCGTCCGCAACGTAGCCGAGCAAGTTCTGCTCTCGTTCGTATATACGTGCATTTTTCTCCCGAGATAGGCTATATCAGTCCATCGTGGACTACTGACCCACTGGGATCGACTGGGACTCATCGGGACTGGTTGAAACACACCGGGTAGCGTCAGGGCAATCGTTCCATCGGGAAGATATTTCGGTAGTACGTACACTGACCAAAAAAATCATGCTCTTTTACGGTTCACTGACCTCGTCCAGCCTCTTCGTATTCTATCTTCTTTCTTTTCTCTTTATCCTCGTCTCTCCGTCCATTTACGTATAGTTCTCTCCCCTCCCACGTCCCCGGCCCCCACCCCGTCCCTTTCTCGTGCTCCTTCCGTTTATCTTTCCTTGCTTTTCGTTGTTTGCCGCTTGCAGTTGCTAATGTCGCGATATTTCCAACGATTTTCCAACAAGTACAAAATTAAAGTAAGAAAAGAAAAAAATGTCGATGCAGATTGGCTAGTAAGGTGGGAAGCACGTGGAAGCACGTGGACGTTGCCTAGCCAGCCACGCGTAACAATGCCCTCCGCTTTCCCCTTTCGCTTTTTCCTCCCAACCATCCATGCCTTCCATTCTCCATTTTCCCCAATTTTCTTCCATCCTACCGCTTTTCATTCTATTCTTTTATACGATTCTTTGACCTTTTTTTCGCGTATCTAAAGAGATCGTAGATAATCGCGCAGACTGCACAATTTTCTCATCTAATTTATTCGCTTCTTACCTCTCTTTGCATCTCTCTCTCTCTGTTTCGCGCGCGCGCGCGTAATCGTAACCCTTCTGCACCCTCCATTTCCATATTCCGTCCCCCTCTCTTGTCCCGAACGCTACTCGTTCAGGTAAGAAATATTTCCGAGCTCTCGACTCGGTCATACACCTGTGAGAGTGAAAGTGTCCTCCATCCCCACTAAGAAGCTTTGTACCGTATAGCCGTGCTTACGAAGAACAGCTTCGACGCTAGAGAGACCAGAAGCTACTGCTATTATCCTTGTCATCGCCTATTACTACTCCTCTCTTCGCCACTCCCGATGTATAGGTATCACCATCTTTAATTGTCTCTGTTTCTCCGTTTATATTCTCGCTTCGCGATTTCTTTCCATATTTTTCGATATCTTTGCAACCAAGTCCTTAAAGTTTGCCAAAAGTTGTCAATTTCATCGGAATACTTTTCATTCGACTTTCTCAATTTCTAACACAGCGTTTACAATTGCTCCCTATGCTTGACGCGCTTAAATTAGTTTGATTCGGATCGTTACCGAACGAACATCGTTGTTATAAAAGCGGCAGAGAATAGAAATGTCCACTTTCGGATTCCAGCCCTGTTTCTTTTCCTCCAAATTTCAGTCGTTTTCACGACGAAAACGAGCAAGGCAGAGAGAAAAATGAAAATGGAAAATGAAAGAAAAGATGGAAAAAACGTAGGTAGCAACTGCCTGTAAGGATACCGAATGGTTTAAATGGAATCGAAGAGAAAGTAAGGTGGTAAAGGCAAGTATACGCGTCTGTTAGAAATATAACGCGTACCTTGATGGGTTTAAGATACATCAAAATCCTTTCATCGATGTATTACCTCTGAAGGAGAAATTTCGAAAGGTGTGTTCCATAATTTTTTACCGTACTTTTCTACGGGCACAACCACCAGTCGAAATAATACAGAGAATCTTACGGGGTATAGACGCGGCGCGGTAGTTTGCGATCGAACCGAGGTAATAAACCCAGAAACGCCAGTCGGGGCCAATACACCCACCTTCTTTTATGGGGCAACGAACTCTGTACTCTCGTACCGTATCGCGAACGTAGTGTCACTCGCGTCAGCCTTTATTCCCGTATCAAGTTGAAAGAACGACAATCGAGATTCATCGATGAATCGTTGCCAATTCACCAGCATGTCATTTTCCTTTTCTAACTTTGCTCCGTCTCTTCTTCTTCTTCTTCTTCTTCTTCTTCTTCTTCTTCTTCCAGTATATCCAGTTTCAGCGGATTCTTTCCGTCATATTATCACGGCGTGGATAGCGTCATTACTTACATACCTAACTAGATACTTAACATGCAATGAGATCGATGCGATCATCCGAAATTTTCTCTCTCCTAGCGTATCGTTGGTTAGATTTTCCACTGCGAAATAATACGGGTACACGCGCGTACCCGTCGTGTCTTCTTCTTCTCCACCACCACCACCTCCTCCTCCTCCTCCTCCTCCTCCTCCTCCTCCTGCTCTTCGTAATCGTGGTGAAAAAACGTTGAACTCTTTCTGAAATGCTTCGTTATGATTTTACGTAATAGCACGAGCGACGAACCGTTTCTCCGTTATCATCTCCTCTCGTCAAGAATATTTCGTTTGGTTCGACGGCCCGTCCTGCCTCGGACATCGAGCGGTAAAATGGCATGCCTTCCAAGTACGAAAGTCGTGAAAATAGCGTATTAACGAAATTAGCATAAGAGGAGAAAGTCGCGGTCGTCGGCCGCTCGACCACCTTTGGTTCAACTGTCGAATCTGCGAATTCTGGTGCGAACGGCTCCCGTAACAGAAAGATCGAGATGCGGCGACAACGAGGAACCGATCGAGCATTCCAACAGACGCGTACACGCGCTCCCACCGACCGGCAATCAAACCCGCGAAAAACAAGAAAAAAGGAAGAAAAAGAGACGGTATAATATATAAAGGAGAAAAGAGAAAACGAGTGATCCGCCGTGAATAAATCGGATAGCAAATTTATCTGTTTGTTGTTCTTTTTCTTTTTTTTTTTTTTTTCATTCCGTGTCGACAAATATACCGATACACGCGATACCATACGGAAATCTATATCCATTTTTCTAGATTCTCGCGAGAGTCATCCTTTATTCTTCGTTATCGTTCGTACCGGCCGGCCTGCTCGATTTCCTTCGGAATCCACGTTCCAACGTCAACGATCTCCTTCTATCGCGGTATCTATGATTCCTACGAGTAAGTATGTACGAATAATTTCAACCTACGTGGAATTAAATACCAAGCGTATCCTAGTCGTTGTTTATCGTGGTATATCGTGGTTTATCGTCGATTGTCGATAACTAATTAAAAATGAACGGTAGAAGTTGTCGGCCGGTCTCGACGCGTCGCATTACGATGCCACTCGCATACAGGTGAATAAACTTGAGAAATTTATCGAGGAGAAACGATGATCTCTCGCGAGCAAAGAAAAGGACCCTAACCTTGATAACTGGATCCAGCCAATGACCCCAGTCGATCGTTGCCCCCGTTCTACCTGCTTACCAGAAGAATTAGAGGCAAGAGGAGATGGACTGATAACTATGCGCCAATCGTGCATCGTGTTCCAGCATTCACCTTCTTTTCCTTTTCCTTTTTCCTTTTCCTCCTTTCTTCCCCAAAATCTCTCATCTCCGAACGCAATTAGAATCCAGCTTGAGAATCGTGATTATACGTTGCCCTACGACCACAATTGCAGCGCGGATAAAAGTAAGAAATAAAATAGGAAAAGTAGGGGAAAGGGAGCGAAAAGGAAGTAAGAAAAGAAGGCGATGACGCTTGATCTACGAATTAACGAATGCAACAGGGTAAAGTGAACGACGAAAAGATGGCGGGAAAGACGGAAGGTGGAGAGGAGCGGCGAAAGAGGAGGAGAATTGCGAAGAAAAATTGCATCGTCTGTCCATGAGAATCAACGATCGGCATAAAGTTCATTATACCCTTCGAAGAGAACCGAGAAAAAGCTTTACCGTCATCAACCAGCCGACCATTCGTGTTTTACCAACCGGCGGTCCTTGGAGAAAAATCCATTTTATCGAACTCGGAGTAGTTGGCCTTAAGTCAAACGAAAAATAACGAATTTATATTAAAAAGTTGAGCAGCCTATCGCGGACGCAATCCAGCACTCGTAGCTCCTACTCATCGTCCACGAAGAACCTTTCGCAGTGCCTGTAAACTTTTCGAAAACACGCGTTCCTGTACAGGAGACTAGGCAACATGACATATAAAAAAAAAAAAAAAAAACAAAACAACGAAAAGAAAAACTCGTGTTTCAATCGATCATTCCATGTCCCAGGGGATAGATCGGGAGTACGCAGCTACGTTCCCTCGTTCCAATTCAACCATACCTGTAGTCTTGAGACTCGATATCCGCCGCAATTCTCTACCCTACGTAGCGAAATCTTCCTATTCAACGAGAATGCCGGTTCTAAACGGCATGCATATGGCATACGGATAGGTCACCGATAGATCACGCGAGGATTTTCTAGCAAAAATCAACTATATCAAACAAGTGTTTCAAACTCTTCCTCTTCCTCTTTCTCTTTCTCTTTCTCTTTCTCTTTCTCTTTCTCTTTCTCTTTCGTCTCCTCTTTCTCTTCCTCTTTCTCTTTCGCCTTCCTCCTCTTTCTCTTTCGCCTTCGCCTTCGCCTTCGCCTTCGCCTTCGCCTTCGCCTTCGCCTTCGCCTTCGCCTTCGCCTTCGCCTTCGCCTTCGCCTTCG
>NIJG01000273.1:73271-99031 GCA_002201625.1 Euglossa dilemma | reverse complement strand
CCCTCACCCTCACCATCTCCTTCTCCCCCGCCCTCGCTCGCCGCCCCGCCCCTTTCCTCCCCTCCCTCTATCCCTCTCTTTCTCTTTCTCTTTCTCTTTCTCTTTCTCTTTCTCTTTCTCTTTTCCTTCCGCCTCGCCTATCCACGCTTCGTGCGCCTCGACGCGCTAAACGTCTCGTCTCCTCTTTATCCCTTTCACTTCTGCCATTGACCGTTTCTCCACTTTTCTCTCGCTAGCCTCTACTTCTTACGATAATTTAACGTACGGCCGATAAAGCGATCTCGGTTGGAAGAATTAAACGGCGATGGATTACAAGGATATTTCTAATTACCTTGTGGTCGCGTGGGTGGTACCCAAGGGGACAATGCTGGACCTTCTAAGAACCTCGAGTATCGTCGCTTCTGTTATCGGAAGGAAAGGTAGGTCCTCTAGGGCAGGCATCCTCGATTTTCCCACCACCTGATCTAATTCCTCTTGTACAGCAATTGCCGCGTCCGGGTGATGTAGCATCAAGATCATGGCCCATTCCAGCGTGGTTTTCACCGTCTCCATACCAGCAGAGAACAAATCGCCTAGTATTTGTTGCATCTGACGATCTGCGATTAGTAAGAAAAGGAAAAGGATAGACAGACGATCGTTATGAAACGCGAACGAAAGGAGAACGAAGATGATAGATCGTAACGACACCCTTCGCCTTACCGTGATTCTTTCCTTGAAAAAGCATCGTCGCGCGTCCTTCTCCCTTCGCTTTCTCGATCTCGAGCAAATACGCGTCGACGAGATCTCGCACGGTGCTTTCATCGAACGTTGCTCGATGCTGATCCACTGCTTCTTGAAAGAAATCAGCCATTTCTGCACGATTCTCCGATATCTTGTTTCGAACTTTTTGCAGGCAAGGCAAATAACGCATTACGGGAATAAAGTTGACAGCAGCCATACTGCCAAATAACTTGAAACCTTCCTCGATCAGGTCCATGAATCTTTTGAATCTATCGTCACCGTGTTGAAAACGAACTCCCATTATGATGGAACAAATAACATTGCTAATCGACATTCCAAGAGATGCGGAAACGTCCGTCGGTGTTCCTTGTTCCGATGCCAATCCGCGAAGAAACGTCTTCACTTCTCGCTAAAATCAAATGTCACGCGTTTAACGCGCATTCTGCCCATTCCAACTCTCTCTCTCTCTCTCTCTCTCTCCCTATTTTGATATCGTAAAGCAACGAAGCGACGAATTCGTGGAGAAATCGTCCGTATAGTATGTACCGTATAGTATAAGGGAGGAAGGAATACGTATGTAAGTACGTTGAGGAAGGGAAAATGAAATTTTCCAATGTATAGCGCTCACCATGATTCTCGATTCCATAATTTTCTTTCCACCGCCCATATAGGTCATGCCGAAGCCTCTGAGTTTATCGTGAAGAAATTTTCTTTGGTCTTTCCACATAGCACCTTCGGTGTTGATAATACCTACGAGAGAAAAAATTCCTCAGCTACAAAAGCGAATGAAACTGACCAGCTCACGGAATAAGATTATCTCGAGTAAACAAGAGAAATTTCAATTCGTACGGAACAAGATATAAATTCTTTAGAAAAGATATACAAATTTTTCTATCGACAATCACGGAATCGAAAGAATCGGTGACGCGGAAAGATTATTCGTAAAGTAAACCGAAGAAAACTACTCGACAAAGAAAAGAAAAGCGAGTAAGAGAGGGGGAGAGGGGAGGGGGGGAGGGGAGAGAATATGGAAGGCGTGCATGGAATAGCGAGAAAGTCGATAGGAAAAAGAGAAAAGAAAAGCGAAAAGCGAAAGATGGGTAAGATAGGTGGAAAAGAGGAAAATGGAGATAAAGCTTGTTATCGGAAAGCGAGAATGAGAAGCGTGGCATGGTGTAGACTTACCGTATCCGCCGAGGATGTTGATGAACTCGGTATGCGGTCTGCCAGTAAACTCTTCCCGACGAAACGTGTCGCGAATTGTACGGTGATCGCTAAGAACAACCACCAGTTGCGTTCCTAGCCGTGCACTGAACATTGGACCATACTTTTTTGCCAGTTCTCCGTACTGGAGGTGAACGTCGCCTTTCAGAAATGGCAAATAACCAAACACGGGTACACCCCAAGGCCCTGGAGGCAGAGAGCGCACATACCTAAGCCATTGCAAGCACCTTGCTACCAATAATACACCTAGGAACACGAGAAACGTGTAAAGGACCTCGATTCTCGTGCCACCCATTGCTTGCCAAGCCCAATGCGTCGCGTGTTCCACTAACATCGCGCGATTTTCACTAATTACTCTCCTTTCTCAACTTTCCTCCTTTCCTCCTTTTATATCTCAAACTTCTTCTACCGATTTCCTTTATTCCAAATACACCCGCGATAGGTGCCCTTTAATCTTTCTATACCGCCATTCGTTTCTTTCCTTCTACGCCCTCCTCTTTCGGCCCTCTTGTCTTGCGCTTTCTTTCCCTTACTCTCGCTGCTTTTTCTCTCTCCTTCCTTCTTCCTCGATTTCTTCCTAATCTTACGTACCACCTCCGCCGTTACTTCCTATCTTTTCTCTTTCTCCTTCCTCCTCTCGCTTTTCTTTCCTTTCCCTCTCGTGCCTTTCCGTCTCCGTTACCTTCTTTCTTCCTTTCCCAACCCTTTTTCTCTGTCTATCCTCCCTCCCTCCCTTTCGCTCGCTCGCTCTCTCTCTCTCTCTCTCTCTCTCTCTCTCTCTTTCTCTCTCTCTGTTACCCTCCCGCCCTCTCTCTATCGCTCTATCTCTCTCTATATATATATATGTATATGTATATATACATGTATATACGCATGTATATATCTCTCTCTCGCTGCTTTGTCTTTTCCCTTTCGCTTTCTACGTTTCTCCGCTCTTTATTCCTCTTTTTTCGTTACGATACACGAACACACGTTGCGATGAAAAACACGTTGAAGCTTCCCCTTAGCTGGTTTCGTATCGACACGAACACAATTTTCCTACTCGAAACGATGCTTCCGAAATTCGCGGCTTTAAGTATCAAATCTGACCAGACTGGTGGGGCATACTCTGGAGGGGAATATATGCAGCGGGAGGGGGTAAAGAGGGCGTTTGCTTGTGTGCGTTCGCGTTGGATAACGCGCGCGTGCACGCGTGTACTCACGTGTGCGAGACCGAAGAATCAAAGTGCTTTGTCAAACGGTAATCCTCGAAGCCGATTTAACGCGTTACGTAATAATTGGGATGGCGCGATGATATTAGAGGCAAAAGAAGCCAAAACGAGGCGAAACGTCGATAAGGTGACATCTAAGACGAACCTGGTAGGAAAAACCGCCAAATGTAACAGCAACAGGTCGAAGCGGTAGATAAAAAGAACGCGTGCACATGCATACAGGTGGCAAACGCGCCCGTTTATGCTTACGTATCAGGGGAAGAAACGTGGTAGGAGAGTCAATGGAAGCAATGGACAACAGAGAGAGAGAGAGAGAGAGAGAGAGAGAGGAGAGACAGAGAGATCGAGAAGGGAGGTANGACGGGAGAGAGAGAAAGAGATTATTTAACGGAGTAGTGGAATACGGTGCGAGAGAAAAGGATCGGAGAATAGAAGAGCGCGAGGAGAGGAAGGTGTAAAGGAAATAAGAGAGAGAGAAAAGGAAAGAAAAAAAAAGTCGGTCACAGCCGCAGCCGAATTCACCGGCGCTCGCTACTTCGTGAATCCTGCGAGCCACGGAAAGATTGAGTGTATACTAACATACACCTTCTTGTCCTTGCCCGTCTTATATAGTGACTCATCGAGTACCGGCCCCCCAGCGACTCTAAATGGCCCCCCGGATGCCTCCCAATTGCCCCCCGGCAGTCTCTGAATATGGTGGGGCAACGGTACAAAGAGGAGCAGAGACGAACGCAAAGGAGCGGAAGGAGTCGAGTAAGAACGCGCGAGCGCGGTCCCCGTTTTGAACGAGTTACCGTGACACTCGGTTACGGCGAAACTCGGTGGGGGCAGAACACCAGCTTCGCCCTCGGGGTACCCTCCAGTAGGCTAACTTCCGCCGAGGGTGCAAGGGCAGATTCGTTGTTCCACGGTCCGGCCAGCTCTCCGGTACCACCAGCCACCGTAGCCGACTACGGCGAGGGCACATTCGGGCCCCCTGCAGCGATTCGAAACCCAAACCCTAGGGTGGGGAGGGATTGCTATCGCCAAACTCAACGGTGCCTCTTCGTTTTACTCGTAAACCATCCGCTTCGGGTCAACCGTTCCTTCCATCTTTCCTTTCTACCCTCTCTTCCTCTTTCTCTCCCTCTTCCTCCTACTCTGTATTTTTTTCCTTTCCAACGAAAACAAACGACAGAGTTGACAGGAAAACGTCGCGAGCAACGCCGATCGATCGTTAGAATAAAACTGATAAACCTAATAAACGTAATAAACGAGCGAACAGGACAAAACATTCGCTCCCATTCGACACGAGGCAATTTCTCTTCTCTCCCTCTCTCGCTCTCTCTCTCTCTCTCTCTCTCTCTCTCGCTCTCTCTCTCTCTCTCTCTCTCTCTCTCTAGCTCTCTCGCTCCCTCGCTCTCTGTGTTTTCTTCCTCTCGNCTCTCTCTCTCTCTCTCTCTCTCTCTCTCTAGCTCTCTCGCTCCCTCGCTCTCTGTGTTTTCTTCCTCTCGCTCTTACTCTCTGTTTCTATTGGAAAATTGCGTACGAGTGTAACTTCGATCCTAGCCGACTGTATGAAGTGTAACGAAATTGTTCGAGTTACAAGTTTTTTTTCTCTCTTCGAAATATGGTAGTACGTGTTTGCTTTTTCTGCAGACGCAAGGTCGTAACTGCAAATTTGAAAGCATTTTATAAAAAACGAGCGTAAAACGAGCGTAAAACGAGGGATAAGACAAATGATCGTTTAAGCCGCGAAATTGTTTCTTTAGCGTTTAAACGGATCTCATTTTTCACGGTAACGCGTGTACCACGACACAGACCTGGCCACCGCTGAACAGTCGCGATTCTTCGACGGTTGGGTCATTGACCCAGTTCGTATTCTTTCTCGATAGCCATGTCCGGTTTTCACCAGGGACGATACCAGAAATATCCCTTTTGCTAACCAAGATATGCGTGTTCTTTCGAGTGTTACTCTTGAAAGCAGCTGACAGAACGCGTCGTTTCTACCGCACGTGAATCCATACACCCCAACGTCACTCGGATCCATGGTTTTCCCAAACCATGAAAACTATTACTAATCGTAAGGTTCGAAGCACCGATTGCTTAACAACCGCATCTTATTAGCCTCCATTTTTTCTCCATTCTCCGTGGCAAAACGACTGGAAGAACAAAGCGAGTAACGTAGAAATACACGTTTGCCCGAAACTCCACCGAATCTCGTTTATTCCCATTGGCTATTTCGCAGCTCCAAAGATCTCGATGTAACCCTTCGGAATAATTGCTATATTTTAAAATCAGTTGAATCGCCGATACTCGTTCGAACAGAGCCACGTAATAACGCGTAATAGACGTATCAACGGCATAAATTTCGCCACTTTACTCCTCGCCATCGATCTAATTTCCAAAGAGAATTCGACGAAAATTTGGTTTGCAGTTTCGTCCATCTTATGCCATTTGCACAGAAGCGATAACGCGAAGACGACGAAGGCGAATAACTACGAATTTTGATCAACGATTGGAGAAAGAGCGAGGATGAAAGAAACACGGAGAAATAAGAAAGACATCCGAGGCAACTAAACGAGAAGGAGATGGAAACGAAGGGAGGCGAAAGGAAAATGATTCACCGATTAATAGAGTAGACCAGTGCGATATATATTAATTCGTTGAAAGCAAAATGACTTAGACGATGGACTTATCTTTGAAAATCTTTCCACGCTTCGTATACGCGACTCTTCGTTTCCTTTCGTTTCCGCCACACGCGTTACACCTTGTCACGATACACGTTGACTTTATTTCGGAAATTCGATCGAGAAACTAATCGATCTTCGCCGTACGCCGTAGAGCGATAGAAATCGAAATCCATAGAAAGACAAAGATCGTTGGTCAATTTTTCATCTGCACGATCGAACCGAGGACCGTAGAACAATCCGATTCGATATTTTCTCGGTATACGTAACTACCCCTTCGTTGCAACGAATCAAAAGACGCGTCTTCGTATCGCAAAGATAGATAGATGGGCGAGAAAGGAAAAGAAATAGGTAAACGGGGAAAGAAAAAAGGGAAAAATGAAAGAAAAGAATGACACGAGGACGCAAAATCACTCTTTCATCTATCATAGTAAGATAGAGTTTAAATTATCGGCTCTCTCGATGTTCATCGGCCCCTGGACAACTTTCTTGCCTCTATCGCCCCCCTTCCCTGCCCCGTCTCCCCCTTCACCCCGGTCCCCGTCGACGCCGTCAGCCCGCTTCTCCTCCAGCTCCGCCACCTCCTCTCTGCCCTCTCGTCCGTTTTTACCAATTCCGTCCGATAAAAATCGTAATTCCAAATTTCGTACCTACGCGACGAAACTCTAGTCGTATAGGTAAGCGACAGACAGAGAGACAGAGAAAATAGAAAGGCAGACAGACGCAAAGAGAGAGAGAGAGAGAGAGAGAGAGAGAGAGAGAGAGAGAGAGAGATTCGTCGAAATGGTTGAATTAAGGACTAGACTTTTAGATAGGAGAACAAGACAGGTGAAAAGGGGACAACTAGTACGCTACCATATACCGGAGTGCTCGTACTACTATATAACTGTTACGGTCCGTGAGCACGCGTGCACGCAAACGTGATCGATTCTTCGAATGTGTGTATACGCGAGAAACAACTTGCTCGCGTAATCAAGCCTGCAATTTCTGATTGTTTACATGCGAGGGCATTGCCCGGATGCCGTTTACCTTACATACATTCCAGGTGTTACCACTCCCTCCTTCGCCACCTCGCGATTCCAACCTCCTACCGCCTCCGAACGAACCTACGACGCGTACACCAACCTCCTATCCAACGTATCTCCATTCGCGCTCGCGCTCCCACTCGCGAGCAACCCACGAGATACTATGCGATACCATGCCATTAGATGTACCAAAGTTCCCCGGCCAATTTTTAACACGCGCCAATTCTACCGCGCCATTTGGAAAGCCACAAACCGATTCGAGTTTGTTGGAAGCAAAATAGAATAGGCCGAACAACGACTACTTCGGACCGACCCGATCCACCTAATTCTCACCGCCGCGTTTCTTTCCCCATCCACCATTCCCGCCATCACCTTCCAATTCCATTCCTCCATTCTCGTCGCGTCGCGTCGCGTCGCGTCGCCTCGCGTCTATCTATCGCCGATTTATCCTTCCTTCTATCCATTGCTCCGATATATAACGCGAATTCTTCCAACTGTGGAAATCGAAGAAACGAAATTGCTCGAGTATTTTCATCGAGAACCACTCGGTTCGGTTCCAATTCTTACCCTGTCGTTTTAATTAGTAGAATCCGAATGGAGGCGAGACAGAGGCGAGATAGAGGCGCATAGCATTCCGTAGATGTACGTATAGAATATGTATATCGATAGGTATGGAACGAAAAGGGAGAACGAGGAGGAAAACGAGTCGTGTCGGGTAATTTTTAGCGATATTTACGCCCGCACAATCCACCTTCGAACGGGTTTCCTTTCTAACGGCTAATAACGGGCCACGGACTCCGGTTCGGTACGAGAACGCGGTTTTTGACCGTCCGTTATTCCTTCTTCGACCTGTCGCTTCCGAATCTCCGTAGAAGCCCCCCGTGGGACCTTCGCTCGATCCGTTAGAAACCATAGTAGAACTTGGGCTGCGCGGCCTATTAATTCTCCACGGCCGAATGTCACTGANGTGGGACCTTCGCTCGATCCGTTAGAAACCATAGTAGAACTTGGGCTGCGCGGCCTATTAATTCTCCACGGCCGAATGTCACTGATACGGCTGCGCTTCCGTATCATCTCTTTTCCATTCGCTCTTTCCATCTTCACCCCTATCTACTTATTTACCCGTCTGCGTCTACTCGAACCGTTTACCTTTTTACACCGTGATTAGAGGCATACCAATGGCGCGGACCGGCAATGACAGATTTCATCTGGGAAATCGTCATCTGCCATGGCTCGACAACGCGTGCCACCGATCTCGATAAACTCGCTGAATCTCTGCGATTGCCGAAATAGGTCGAGGATATAAAGGTAGAGGAGAAAAAGAAAAGGAAAGGAAGAAAGAGAGAAAGATGGAAGGAAAGGGTGGAAACGTAGGAGCGCCATGTACATATTGCGAGCACGTGTAATATACGTGCGAGTACGTAACACTCGGGATAATGCCGGGTGAAGGACCGAACCACCGTGCATCGGACGGATGAACTGGTTGTCCGGTTGGTCGTGTGCTCGGTTGCTCGATTGCTCGATTGCTCGATTGCTCGCTTGCTCGCTTGCTCGCTTGCTCGCTTACTCGCTTGCTCGCCCGTTACCATCACTGACCACTGCCAATGGGTCGATAACCTGAGACCTCTTTCGCAGCCGAAATTTTCGAACCTCCTTCTAACATGTAGATTCGAACAGAACGAAACGGAACCTCAGAACCACGCAGCATCTTTCCCTTCTCTCCTCTTTCTAGATAATCTCGCTGCCAACCCCTAGCCAACCTCACAGCCGCGCCTCTCATTCCCAATTCCCAATTCCTAGATAACGCTTGTCCAGAATATAGATAACGATTATCCAGCTGGATACCAGATTTCTCTGCATACTCTTTTACCGCGATATTATTCGAAAGAGCGTGGATCATTCCACGGATCGTCGGTCCTGGTCATTTTTTTCACTGATCCGGGCACACCGAACGATTCTACTTTCAAACGTAATAGATCCCCTTGCGTTACGTAAGCGGCGGAAAACCGGTGGATACGTTGCTCGTACGTAGATAGGAACGATATATATCGTACAGCACCATGGATACGTTCTGTCGCGAAACCGAGCTCCGTAATGTTATACCGATCTTCTTCCTCTGATCGCTGAATTTGCAGATTTCTCCGCTCGCGCATTTACCCGCACATTTACGCGCATTCTTTCGCGCGCATCCTTTCAACCGCTTCTACGATCCTCCAGTCGAATAGACTGACCCGCGCGGTTGCAAAATCCACCGTCGAAACTTTCTTGCAAAATTCTTCAAAATATTCCCCGCGCCGTAAATTTCGTAACACGGCCAAGAAACTGGGTAACGAAATCGAATCGTCTCTTCTTTCTACTCGGTTTTCAACGTCCACTCGGACTCTATCTACGCAAGGGATATATCGAGGTTACAGCGCTAACAGCCGAGGTTCCATACGAGCACCTCGGACTATGCATAAACGGTGAAGCTGATATTAATTATAGACAGCAGCATAGCCGTACGTCGATCTACGGTTGCAATTAAAATGATAACAACGACAAAATGGAACGAAGCGAATGACGCTAACACCTCGGACTCGGAGCTCGAAGGAGAACCGAGGTGAACGACCGCTGTATAAAGTGGCATAAGTGCCACACACAAACCGTGTTTCAAGCCATCGAGGATAGTATTCCGTTTGGTCCTCGCCACTCCAATCGCTCCGACTTTAATCGACTTTAAGCGGACAATCGACTGACCAAAAATCCTACGCTCGTTACGATAGAAAAATCCACCTCCACGACTATTCGATCGCGCGAATTCGCCCGATCATCGGGAAATCGGCAACGATCCGGTATTCGCCTCTGTTTTCCTCTTGCTCGCAATCTTGCTCGACCTGCTTCCTCCTACCCTTCCTCCTCCTGCCCGGCCCTTCCGCCCTCTTGGGAAAGTTAAGGGTTAATAAAGGAGAATAAAGGAGAATAAAGGAGAATAAACGAGAGGACATGTGAAGGGAAAAATGTAAGGGGGAAATAAATTTCTCGTTATCTCGTACAGGTACATACCAATTAAATCGACGAGCGGTCAATGCTCGACTGACCTCAACAACAGTAAAAGTGACAAACGGCTCGACTTCTCGTCCAAGTCGGCCGCGGAACTTGATTTCTCGATTCTTGCCCCACCGCCTATCAAAATGATCTACTCGAACCTCATTAGCCTTCCAACGATCTACATACTTCCTCTCCTTTGAAATTTCTTCTTTCCTTTCCGTTAACGATCAAAACGCTTACCCTATTTCGATCGATTATTCTTATGCTTCTTCCTCTCTCTCTCTCTCTCTCTCTCTATATATATATATATATATATATGTGTGTATATATATATATATATATTAGTTAGTTAGAAAGAATAGACGCTAATAGATACGGAACCGACGGTCACAATCCGAGTACGCGAGATCCTGAAAAGTTTTCGCATCGTGATCGATGCACAACCAGGCTACGAAGAATTGTAAACGCGATTGCAGGGTGATTGGTAGGGATTGGCTTGAAACGAGATCGAAATATCAACGCAAGCCTCTTAAACAGGAAACCTCGTTGGTATCTCTCGAGGAAACGTTCGTGTTCTCCGAGTCAGGGGCGTATCACGCGTCGATATTGCAAAAAGATCATTCGCATTATTCATTTCTCATCGGTACAACGAACCTGCAACGTTTACCTTCGTCCACCTTTCTACCCTACCTGTTATTTATTAGGCGCCTCGTTCGAAACACGGTAATCTTCGAAACAATTTAGAGCGACGAGTACCGTAATTTTGCTTTCTATCCATACTTACTGACCACCGACGTTAAATCGAGTTACAACGAGTTACAACCATTCATAATGACGCTCCTCTACATATCTATATAATATATCGATATTTACATTTAGACACTTTGTCATCTATGTCATCGTACATACGCGTACTATCGCAGCTTATACATCGTACGTTTGGAATAAAACCAACGATTATAATTATCAGCTAGAATATTATTCTGTATAAAATAGAATCGGTAGGTAGATGCGAGCACGTGCGTGAGCGCTCACGCACGCGCGCTCGTTGCCACGCATCTACGTAAACGATAATTTCGTCTTCGATTCGTATGATAGTACTTGAATTGACCGATCCCGAACCGATCCCGAACCGATCTCGAACCTCTATCGATCCGTTCCTGTGACCAGTCGTTTACAACGATCGATCGGTATGCGACGTGCCGCGCACTCGCTCTTACCTTTCGGATCGCATGATCCAAACCTTCGAAAGGACGTTGACCGGTGTTGTACCAAGAGTGTAGCAAGTGTATCAAATGCTTATGCAGCTAGACATAAGCGTATGTCGCGTGCATCATACCGAGTTACATACGTACGATTCTCGAGTAATGCAAACTCACCGACAGGGAAGAGGTAAGGAGAAGAGAAGAGAAGAGGTCCCCTGTACGCGTATATACGCTTTTGTATTTCCATCGGACACGTGTATTCTTTCAGCTTGCGAAAACATGGAAACGGAATAGGAAATAGAAACGCGTGCAAGCAAACGAAATCCGAGGCGAATAGGAAACGAAGAAATATGGTGCTCGTCTGCACTGACCGACACCCGCACCAAAAGACGCAATCGATGCATCGTCGCCGTCTCTCTGCGCTCTTCGTCAGCTAAATACGAGAATGTCGTTAGATCCTTAAGCACTTTAAATTAGTAAGCTGAAAGTCAACGCCACGTTAATATTCTGCGCGTCTGGCATATCATTCCCTCGCGAAGGAAAAAAATCATTCCCTTCGACCGAAGCGATAACGGTGAAACAGATACGTTTCGCAACTTTTTTTCAATCTTCCTCTTTGTTCGTTACTACCATTACCGCTACCACACACTTTTGCTGCTACCACTACTAGCACCGCTGCTGCTCCTGCATATACATAGAAAAGTTTGTTTATCCTCAGCGCTTGGCTGCTCTAGGATGTTAGATCGAACTCTGACGTTTCGCGTCTCTCTGGCAATCTCGAAAAATTAACATTCCGTTAGAGCAAGACGATCGCCGCGATAAATCGGAATCGAATTCCATGCGAGTGAAATACCACGTCTGACGACCCTGAGAAGCCAATCGTAATTACGTCATCGTAGCGACAGATATAGAATCACTGTCACTTTCAGTAAATACATACATATATAAACGCGGGTCATAGTCCCTCGTCGTTTCTTTTTATATTTCGCTACACGCTCTCCCACCCTTAATTTCTCTCACCCCTCCTATCGCCCCTCTGTCTCGTCCTCTTTACACGGAGGAACACGAGCGGAAACTCACGTCTTACCCATTTCCCTCCCTTTCCACGCGGTCAACGATCGTTACTCCTTTATCCCATCGCCTATTCCTATTCGATCCCCGTGTATATTACGTGTCTTTCGGTTTTCCTCTCGTCACTTCGATCCCGACCAGACGAATAGAGCAAGTTAGCTCTGTTTTCACGGGAAATCACCGTTGGAAATCACGACTACAACCTCTTTGCCGATGCTTCTCTCTCACTGTCATTCGCATTCCGTATCGCCAAGAGGAAAAGAATTCTCCAGGTATATCGTTTCAAGGGTTCGCCAAGTATACAGTGTCAAATAAAAATATTCGATTAAAAAGAAGGGGACCGCCGTAATCGTATGTATCTGGGTATTTGGGTAGTCTCCGTTTGGTAACCTTGGTTATAACCTCGTTTCCAGAGTATAGCGCACGTCGTCGACCGTTGAACCACACGAATCACGCGCGAATAGCATTTATCCGATATTTCGGCTTCTATGTTTCGGATTCTACTATCGTCTCCTGTCATCTCGTCTCCGCAATCCAGACCCACTCGCGCGAATCTCGCATTTATTCCACCGCTGCCTTCGCCGCGATTAACTATAATATACACGCCCGTATTCCATCCTATTCGTGCTTTCGAAATTCGTTGCCTCGCCCTTACGTAACGTTTCTTCCAGTCTAATGCCCATTCGGCAGGCTCTTTTCCGCTGAAAAGTCAAACGTCTGACGCGAACGCTATATTCGAAGAAGATTTATAAGCTTGCAATTTCTACTACTATCGTAGCGTGTTACGCCACTACCCTCAAAGATTACGTCCATCTTTTCCACACTGACATCTCGTGAAAATACAAACAAGCTAGAGGTGGTAAAGGGTAATACGAGAGAGGAAAAAGGAAGAAGAAAGAATGAAAAAAGAACACGTCGGGAAACAAAGGAACAAGAAAGAAGAAAATTAACGCGTAACCTATACCCATATTATCATCGTCATCATCATCGTCATCTTCGTCGTCGTCGTCATCGTCAGCATCGTCGTCGTTGTCGCCGCCATCATCGCCGCCATCGTCGCCGCCATCATCGCCGTTATTATTAATATCAAAATGGAAAGAAACGTGTAATTGTGGAAATCGAATAATTCGATTTCGATGCGACGATTGATATTCGTTGGTAAAAAAAAAGGCTCGTACGCTTGGATCTGTTTACCATAGGTAAGGCGTACACGCGCGATCTGGCAAGTGATATTTGTTCGATGATCGTCTAACCTGATTTTAATCGTGCATCTTAACGAAAAGGTACCTACCATCGTAAAGCATGACCGAGAACGGCAGTTAATTTACCGTTTGATTAACCGTGTATTTTCCAGTTGTCGTGAAACACGTGAACGGGCACCGTTAGACACGCCGTAACTAACACGCTGTTCGATGGTCCTTCGCTAACGATCGAAAAATCTAATGTCGAATCAATGGAATCCGGCTTGCTGCGGTGGCGGACTTGTTGCCGATCTCATAACCGACCACTCTTGCACCAGCTACCCCAAACAGCCTCCAATAGGACTCTGCCTTTCCCAGGCCGTCTGTCCAGCGAGATCTCCACGACAAATTTTTCTAGCGCCTCCGTTTCCACGGCCAATTCAATGGAAACCTTGTTGCATAAGTAAATTTCATTATCCCTGTACTGCTCACGCCAAATATCGACCGCTAATACGCCTCACCGATTTCGATTTACTCTCCCAACATTAAATCGAACACCGTTCTACCAGAGATCCACCGTTTCTTTCACCCTTCCCTATGTAACCAACCTCTCGAGATATTTTCCACAACCCTGTATCTTTTTTCTGTCTACCCAAACAATATAATATATAGAAATACCGCCATAATCCGTGCGAGTACGTATTAATAATTTTAGAAACGGTTTCATCCGACGCGTTGTTACCTCTCGCTAGTCGGAACACGTTTCTCCCTGTCCAGTTCTATTAAATCTCACGCAATGTCGGACAGAGAAATCGATCGAATAAAAAGGAGGAATCAATCGAAATCGAATCGTCCCCAATTTAAGATTACATCTCGTTTCATCTACGTTGCTTTGAAAGTTACGAGACATCTTTACCTTCTATCCATTCCATCTATATCTCGTTACTTATACATTCGTACGCGAAACTTTGCTCCACTGTTGCAGCGAAAGAGAGAAAAGGAAAGAAAAGGAAGAAAAGTGGCGAAGCAACCTTTCCGAGTCTAAAGCGTAACCTTATCGTCGCATAAATGGTGACACAAGCTACGAACGTTATCTTGAAAATCACCAGAAAGCTCAAGTTTAATCGACACACGAACCGTCTTTTCCTCTTTCGTACTGGCAAACTGATAAACGCAAAAGTATGCGACGCAGGCAGACGCACTGACCGATAAAATACCGTATCACGCGTCACGTGTTTGCAATATGTTTTTTATCCTCGTCGGACGATTCGGTAAACTTCACCTTACATTTCACCATCTTCATCCCTCATCGTCCATTCTTCCTTTATCGACCTACATATTTTTCTACTAATCTACGTTCCAACTTCTACCGACTTACCGTCGACAAACAGGCGACAAAATCCAACCTTGCTATTTTCACCAGCCACGTTACCGTATCGCTTTGAATATTCTTCGAAATTCTCGGAAATTCTCGGAAAAACGATCATCGATCTATTCGAACCAGACTTTCCAGAAGGATGGTTAATGTCTGATGGACAATGGGGGAAGAAAGGCAAGACGTTACTCTCGACGATCCACCTCGACAAACCACTTTCCCTTTCCCCGACCGTATTTTCGAATCGCGTTGCTTGCTATATAAGTACGGAAGCTTCCACGGTGGTAATTTATCATCTTTTCTTTTCACCGTGCATCACAACGAAATAATAAAAGTCATCCAAATAGAGAGAGAGAGAGGGGGGGAGAGAGAGACGCGGCAAATTCCACGGTAAACAAACTTTCATTCGGGAACGTAAGTCGGGCAATTGGCGAAAAAAAGAGGGTAAAAGGTAAAGAGAGCAACCATAGACGCGCGATTCATCTCGATGCACGATCGCCGAGGGTCAGTCCTCGGTTCAGGTACGTTTCCCCTTTTTAAGCTGACCGATTCGCGGACCAATCTCTGCTAACACCCTGTCCATATCGGCGGATTCATAGCCACATAGTACGTACACGCNGATAGGAAAGATGGTGACAGAATGGACGATATCGAAACGTCTCGTTCGATCACGAGTCGCTCGATTCATAAATTCTTATTTATTTTCTATTTTGAAACTATACTTGAACCATTTTACCAAGCATGTCTGTTGGGTTGCGAAACAGGAACAGGCCCGGAAGATCCCGTTACGCTCTTCTACACGATCTTCCAACGCGACGGTGAAATGCCAAGTGCCCAAGAGTGACAAGAACATCGGAACCTTCTAACGTGTCGAATCCCCGTTGCGTATCGTTCGAAAACTTCCTGTTTATTCTTTTGACTTGTTGTTCCGATCTCGCAACTCGGTAAGAGATCGACTTAAGTCGGGCAATTGGCGAAGAAAAGAGGGTAAAAGGTAAAGAGAGCAACCATAGACGCGCGATTCATCTCGATGCACGCTCGCCGAGGGTCAGTCCTCGGTTCAGGCACGTTTCCCCTTTTTAAGCTGACCGATTCGCGGACCAATCTCTGCTAACACCCTGTCCATATCGGCGGATTCATAGCCACATAGTACGTACACGCGTATCCTTTTCGTTATACGCGGTAATATTATACGATATATAATATGAGTTTTACGCGACATCGCCGAGTCGATATTTTTTCGCCCTTTGTCAATTGCGAAAATTCCAAAGTTCTACGAAAAATCTAACCAACTGCTTTGCATCTAGAGAGTTCGCTTTCACGCCCGCCGGCTTTTTTCGTCATTAACACGGGCAAATTTAACGGTCGTGATTCGTAGCTACGAACCGAGAAACTATTTCGGAAACGCGCCTCAAACCTGTTCGAAAGGTATTGCGAGAATTCTCGTTAGTCCGAGACGTAACGCTTTCGTTTGACACGTGCATACGTAATCGAACGCACGGGAAAATGTACGAAAATTATGCTTTACGCGCGTGCATCTGTCACCTTGACCGATTAAAGTTACGCGTTATCGTATAAAAATAAATGTAAGATCGATACGAAAACACATCGACGCAGCATTTCGATCGCAATTATCGTAACAACACGAATATCTGTCGTTCGACCATGGTCGCAAACGTTGAGAATCTGTCGATTACCGTTCAAGAAAATTGCCAATTATCCTTGCCATCTTTATTAAGATAAACTAACACCGCTAGACTTTTATACGAGCTTCGTACTACCCCGACGCGTTAACGGTGCATGCGTTTTCCCCCAACGATTATTGTCGTTATCATCAAAATCTTTAGCGAGTATGATACTTGTTTCAAAATCATTTGTAATTGCCGATTTATGGTAACAATACTGACCGCTAAAAACTGCCAACAAAGTAGGGTGAAGATATAATATCTGCGGCACTAGCGTAAAGACGCCTGGCGCCTACGTATCGAGCGTCTCGAGCGTCTCGAGCGTACTATACCGCGTCCATGGATCTCATTCGTATCCTCAAAAACATGGGCACGCAGCCAAATACAGTCGTACTTTGCCCACCGAACAATTTCATATAGGATACAGAATGGCATGGCATATCACCCTATCATTTTTTCCCTCCTCCTTCTTCTCCTTTTACCCTTCCCTTTTGCTTTATCGCGTAGACCGAGCCGGCCGATCGTGCCTCTTCTCCTTCTACAAATTTGTCTGCGTGTGTCTGCTTCCATCCGCATTTCGATTTGACAATACAACACGACAAAGTTGTATAAATTGCAACGTTTTACGTACGAACTGCATCGATTGAATTTACTCTTAAACTTGCTTAGTTAAATATACCGTATGCGTGTACACTCGATGATATTCAAGTGACATCGGCAATATCGATATTGGTAGGCTCGATATCGATTACACCTAGAAAACGAATGGCAATAGTTTTTGAATTATTCGAGGGATGTGCTGCTACTATTGTTGCTGCGAGTTTTGACGCTCGCGATGATACACCTACGACCAATTGCGTAAGACATTAAAGTTAGCGCGCGCGCGGGCTTGGTCTTACTTTCAGCGTGTCAAGGACATCGACGACAGACCCTCGGTCGGCCTAATTCCGCAAGATCGTTGCCAGGACGTGCGGACATTAAAGTCTCGCCATCGTTCGATATTATCGTCTTCTCGTTTCCCCGTTTCCCACTCGATATCATACACCATCCTTTCCTATAACACAACGGGAACCAGTAACGTCCCCTTCATCGAGTAATAACGAAAATAACCGCATCGGCCATTGTACTTGCACTTTCTCTTTCTCTTTCTCTTCCTTTCTCGTTTTTCCATTCTTGTACTTATCCGAGAGTATTAGTGGAAAAGAGTGGACGCGCAACGTTCGTATGGTATACGCCAGAAGTGGAGATTTTCTTGGCTCTCAGGAAAGTACGCGACGATAGACGCGTTGTCCTTGACACGGCGGGAACACACCGTCATCGTCGTTGTCTCTCCAGTACTCGAATGAATTTTACTCTTCGGGCGTCGAAAGTGAAACACCCAGGCTATTTAGAGACAACGTGACTGGAAATTTTTCATCCGATAAATTATTGGTTAACCTACGTATAATCATTCGCACGTTTTCCTGTTCGATGATCCTAGCAGACCTCTCGTTGCCCTCCATTCCATCCTTTACGTCGCGTTAATTTCATTTCTACTACCTCCCGTGTTACTTTCCTCCCTTCCTCCTTCTCTTCCTTCCTTCCTTCCTTCCTTCCTTCCTTCCTCCCTTACTTTCTCTTTTCTCTCTCCATTAACGGGATAACCATGTGAAAAGAAAAAATCAGCCAGAGAAAACATGAAAATAGGATATGTCTGTGAATAACGACGATCGTTAACGTCGGTTTATTAAATTGAGCGGTTACGTAATAAAACCGTTGGTCAAATTTGGCCAAATTAACGCGTGGAAATAACGTAATAAATTTGGCATTTAAAATATTCGGATAACCTATGGAATTATATAATTGGCAAAACGTGGAAAGATATTATCTTTTAAACGATCGCAGTGGCAATTATCGTGTTGTATGTAAATATTTCGAGAGGAATCGAGTATAATAGGAAAGAAGAAAAGAAAAGAAGAGAAAGGAGAAAGTAAAATATAGCGCCTTTCTCTCCCTTCTTTCTCCACGCACTCTGTTTTTGCGCTTAAATAATAGATGCAGAAAAATCTGGCTGTTGAAATTAAAAGAAATCATCGATGTTTGCTAGGAAACATAGATCGGCGCGAATCGGCGAGTTCGATGAACCTGTTGATCGAGTTCCCTTCTGTACGCATTGAAAAAGCTTAGCTCGTGCTCTCATCGAATCTCTTTATGAATAAGCTGTTTCTACATCGCATCTACGTGTTGTGCGATTCAATGCCCAAATCGTTTCAAAACCATTCGTTCGAGTGTCGTAATCCCCGTAACTGCTTGATCTTGAATTCCGTACATCATGTCGTCGCATGCGAGCTGATTTTCTTCCTTTTACTATACCTCCTTATCGACCTAGTACGTATTAAACACGCGAATCAAATCATAAACCAATTTCTAAATCTCCATCCGGAGCTAACGTTTGAAAAGTCAACGATGGCACCAGGATAACTTCACAGCAACGATTATTCTCCTGTGTCGGATTTTCATTTCGATTCCTTATTTTTCGTAGAAAGGAAGAGCGAAAGTGACGCGGCAAGAGGAACTTTACGAAGAAGCGCGTAACACGATCGAAAGAAGAAGAAGAAGAAGAAAGAAGAGAGAGGGAGAAAAAAGAGGAGGGTAAACGAAACGAATTTCACTGGTGATCGTGGTCGGTGCGACGCGCCTAACGAGCTCACGATCCTCGTAAGATATTTAAAAGAAAAAGGTTAAATTTCGAATGGATAGACCGGAGAATCTTCGTTCCATCGAAGGAACCGTAGGTCGTAGTGATAACATGCCGAATCATACTAAAACAAATCATGGAGAGACAAACGTAATCGGTGCAACTCGTTTCTCTGTTTTCACGATCAGGTTTACCGTCAGACACTTACTAGCCGTGCCGCTGACACTGGCATTGGCCTACTCTCTCCGGTATAGTTCGTTCTCCCCGGCTTACCTTCATAGTCTCGCTTTCTTTCATATATTTTCGTCTTATCGTCCAACATTACGCATTCGCATTTTCACGCAATCGCGAAATATTCCAACGAGGAATTAAACCTACCGAACATTTCTAACGACATCGAGGATGAAATGCTGCCTTGGCTCGCTGCTTAAAACGAGAAAGCTAAATATACCTAAGGGTGTATAGAAATCGATATATTTATAAGTGTTTACAGGTATTTCTAGATAGCGATCGCGAGAATAAAGACGTAACAATCGGGCGAATCTATAACGTCATATAAATATATATTTCTGTCAAGGGATCGTAACCTTTTGCTCCATCGATAACGACCACAATAACGATATTGATAAATATAAAACGACGACGATGACGATGACGATGACGATGACGATGACGATGACGATGACGATGACGATGACGATGACGATGACGATGACGATGACGATGACGATAACGATAATAATAACGGTAAGGAAGGAAGTCTGGTTTTTTTCGGTACGACCTAGTTTTCAGTGGGAAAAGTCGTCCGTTGGTTCCCGCGTCGAATGCCATGTGCAACGCGCATCGACGTACATCGACGTACATCGACGTACATCGACGTACATCGACGTACGTAAGTAGACACGTGAGCATAACCGTCCGGTATGTTAACACGCGTGAGCGTGGAACTGCGCGACCGATCGCGTAGGGCAAGTGTCAAGTAGATAAATGTCTGCGAATCCTTTCGATTCGCAAAGGCTTACGACCACGCGCCACAACCCACCCATTTACTCGCGTTTCAACCTACGAGAAAGATCGCTCCTCGTCTCCATATTTACGTGTTTCGTTCTTATGCTTTTCCCAATCTATCATACTAATATCCTCCCGACATTGCCTATTTTACTGCACGTACGAGATAGTAGTTGGAAATCCGTATTAGAACGAAATCGCACTTTCTTTAGGTGGTGTAGACGCGAAAGTATCCTTCGCCTGTTGGTTCGTTGAAAAGGTCCATAAGAAGCAAGGAAACTGAGGTACGGTGCAACGACCGATCGTCAAGTAGGTCGGTTGTGGGCGCACGCAATCGTCGCAACGATTTTGAAAAACTGTCGTTCTACTTTTACATGGGAGCACTTTCACGGTCGCTAACTCCACGGCAACGATACTTTCCGTATATTTTCCATCTTCTCGTATTATACCTACCTGGAAACCCGCAGCAGTTCCTTTGCCAATACAATTCTCCTCCGATCTTTCCATCCTCTCTTCCTTCCCCGTTTACCCAACTGTTGCATCTTTTCCGCATTTTACCACCCAACTACGTATCCGCACCTTCCCTTCGTCCTGCTATTCTACGCCTATCGATTATATACCTATCCACGTATATCTATCTGCCGTGAACCACAGCATCGAGAGTAGAACGAATTCGAATCGTCGACAAAGAACATCTCGAAACGATGTTAGTCGTAGACTCATCCTTGACACCGTTTACGAATCTACCCTACTCGTGATCATGCGCATATGCGATTAGTCGATTAGTCGATCGAACGTTACAACGTCACAATTGGATATTACCTCGCGAAATAAAGAATTCTCTGCCTTCGTTCTCGCATAAATAAACACCTCGATGCGAATTGCGGTAATGGTCGAGAATCGATCCAGGGATGAAATTTTTCCCTTACCGTCAACTACATACTTTTATATCTTGTGAAACAACGTTTCAGTTTCAACCGTTCAACTTCCATCCTTCGTAATTATCAAAGTCTCGATAAATCCAAATGACAATTAAATAGAAAATTCTTTCTACTTCCCCCCTTCGATCCCACTTTCCGCGAGACTTTCGTCCCTTTTCCTCCTGTCCTTCCTATTTCCAATAAAAAAAAACAGACAAATACGCATAGTTGCGCATCGAACGATGCCTATATCGTTGCAGTTGCAGGGATATTGCATAATTGGCACATACGAGTCATATATACGCGAACGATACAGGGTACACAGACGCTAAATGACAGTAGTATTTTCCAAACCTAAACTTTTCAACGATTAAATAGAAAAGGATATATCAGAAAGAAACGCGTGTATGCGCGCGTATGAAAAGAGGGAGAGAAGAAGAAGAAGAAGAAGAAGAAAGGAGAGAGAGAGGGAGAGAGAGAGAGAGAGGAGTGCGGGTGCGCGACTGGATGCGCCGCTGCGGCGACGCCACAGTCTTTCTCTCCGTATGCACGGAGCCGGCTGAAGCTCACCGTTCACCACGTACATACCTTCTTCCCTTTCCTTTTTAACGTCTACGTCCACTATCTCGACACGCTTCTTATACAATGGTAAGTGAAACACTGGAAATAGAAATCCTCCAATATTCTTCCCGCTTCTAATACTTTCATTCTACCAGTTAAATACACGCGCACCCTCCACAGTTACACGCGAATTCGAATAATTCTTTCTCGACACACCTCGTGTCCCATGCCGACTGCAAACTCCTTCGCGTTCTTTCGAGCTTCTAAACATCCCCTTTCGTTGAAATTTAATCGATATCAATTCGTTCGACGCATCGTTTCGTTATTCCAAACACTCTATCGGTGGTTGCACAGTACACCTTTTCTTAACAACAGTCGATTTTATACAACTTGAACGATACTTTTCATTGCCATTCGAGGAAAATCAACCACTTGTCTTATTTTTTTCGACATTTTACGCGTCAGCGATACATGTCGGTACGATCCGAAGAACGAAAACCGAGGTGAGAAGGAAGCAAAACTTCGAAGCTACTCCATACACAGCTTTTCTAAATCACCGCGAGATCGCAGCACCTCTCTTGGAATTGTTATTTTACATCGATATGGTCACTTTCCCGTAAAATTCTTCTTACCTTCTTTCACCGTTAAATAAGTGTTATAGTACTTGCTAAAGTTGTAAAGAATAAAAGTAAACTAAAACCACATCTTTGCTTTCTTAATTTCACACAAGGGTAACACCACCACTATCGTCATATTATTATCATCGTCGCCTTCGCCTTTATCTTTGTCTTGGTCTTCGTCTTGGTCTTCNACCCCGTTCTCGTTCGTCGTCGCCGTCGCCGTCGCCGTCGCCGTCGCCGCGATACCGATCCCGATCGTCATCGTGATCGCCATGATCATCGTCATCCCCGTCATCTCGCTCTCTCTCTCTATATATATATATATATTAGCCTTTGTCACGCTATTACTCTTAATTTTTGCCATCATTTTGTAATACAGTGTAAAATTATACGTAAAAACACGCAACCTCCACAGGTACTTGCAGACACAAATGTGGCAAATCTTCTTCACGATCAGCAACAGCAGCAACGACAACAAGAACAACAACGATGTCAGCGTAAATGTTGTTACGAAGCTCATAGAGAATTTCCGTTAGAACGAGAGAATGGACAATGCAAATCGATGGAAAACGGAAATCCGGAAGAAATATCGGTTACCAACGTAACGGATGGAGAGAGCTTGTGTTACAGTTTAGCTCTGATACGGGGTCGTGTATCATTGGGATGTACCTTTGTTGTTGTACGAAATCAAAATAATCAAAGTTCCGAGTGGCCAATCGTGTCTGGTGAATTCCGGGCGATAGTAGAATTGACACGCGGGCCAAACAAGCTAGAATTGGAAGTGGCAGGTCATAAGAAAGGACTACTTCTGATTCACGAGCCGAGGACGACCAGACTACGCGTAACTCCTGTTTACGTGATTTGCGCGGGACACGACGGATATTTCCAAGGCCCCCGGGGAGAAGATCGGTCGCCGGAAAGTGCCGCGACGAGAATAGGTCTGGGTGCCCGACTTTTACAAACTCTCACCGCGGAGAAGTTAAGGGAGGCAGGTTACGGAAGGAAAACGTTTCAACTGGAACGAGACTTGGATGGAGCGGAGTGTTTGGTAATGCACAGCATGCTCGACGTCGATCGAGCACGTGCGATGAATCAACGGGAACTTTGGGAATTGATCGCGCGAGAATTAATGACCGGTCCTTTGGCATCCAAGGATCGCAAGTACCTCGCGTTTCTTTCTTGTACCAGATACCGCGGCGCTCCGAATCCACGCACTCACGAAGACACTCTCGCGAGGACCCAAGGACATGCCGCCCTCGGTGGTGGCGGATTAGCGTTGTTTGGCTCCGCCTGCCTTCACACCTGGCCCACCTGTATGGCTCAGATATTGCCTAGATTCCTCGACGCCACGGCCATCGACACCGAACAATTAATGGATGATAGCAATTATCGCGGCACACACGGTGGCTGCCTGGCCACCACTCTCGGTTCGGTTCTCCATGAATTAGGCCACACTTTCGATCTCGGACATACCCGCGAGGGCATAATGGGCCGCGGATTCGATTACGTTGATCGTGTGTTTGTCGGAGCGGCCGGGATCGATTTCAATCGCAACCCCGTCCTACGAAGAGATCCGCAACACACCACCGTCGCATTAAGCAGACCGCTCAGCGTCACGGTCACTATACAGCAACCGTATGGTCTATTAGCCAGCCCTCGAAGGAATCGCCTGCTATCCGAATCCTCCCGTCCCTCCTCTTCGCAAAGTCCTTCGCGGTTACTCGGCAGGCTATCCGCACCCGCTAGTCCGGAACTCAACAGATCCTTCTCCAAAACTCTCTTACAACCTGCGTTCGAGCAATCGCCAAACTCGCAAACTGATCGAACATTTTGGTCACCGTCTTGCGCAGCGTTCCTTGCCTATCACCGATGGTTCAACAGCGAGATGGACAACGTTTTCAACCGACCTTTCCACGACATAGAATACGATGGCAAAAGGTATCTCTCTCTCTCTCTCTCTCTCTCTCTCTCTCTCTCAGTCTGCCTGCCTGCTTGCCTGCCTGTGTATCGATGCGCGCGTCTCCGGTGCGGCCACGCACCTATACATGCCTACGGATAAACATATCTCTTTATTATTGTTTTTATCACAGGAACGTTGTAAGATCTCGTTTCGGAGTACGAGTAATAGAGCTTCGAGAAACATCCGGTGGAATGGTAGTTGGTTCTCGACAATTTCCAGGCTCTCGACCACCTTTCGAGGCACTAGTTCCACCGGCTCCACCTCATTGTCTTACCGCTTTGACTCTTGCCGCTGAAGATTCGACTGGCAACGTTCTCAAATACCCTCTTCCAACGGCATTTTGAACTTTTCACCATCATCGAAATCTTCCAACCGGAGACACGATTAATCATTCCATCCCGACCAATCCACTTCTTTCTTTCTCCTTTTCTTTTCTCTTATTCCTTTCCCCCACTTTCCCCCACTTTCCTCATTTTCGCCAAAGCGAATACCATTAGTGCGATTAACCTTAACAGCAATACTTTTCCGCTGAAGCTAATTTAACCGATAATAACCTCAAACTCGGTCTTTATATGTATTTCCTTTACCGTGACCATTTCCATTCCCATTTCCATTCCCATTCCCATTCCCATTCCCATTCCCATTCCCATTCCCATTCCCATTCCCATTCCCATTAAATAATAAATAATATTAAGGAGAACAAAAGAGTAAAGAAGAGCTTCGAAACGTATACGTTTCAGAAGAGATACGAAAAGACGAAAAAATACTCCACATTTTCATTCATTTTCCGCTTATACCTTGGAATATTGATAAGAATTTACATACGATAAAATGCTATTAACTTTCCTTTCCTTCATTTCTCTGACACTTTTGTAAATATCATCCCAAATGTAGATTTTTGACGCAACAATTGATATATTGTATTTGATAAAGAATATATTGTGCACTAATGTTTATATGTATGTATGGTTGCATGAGCGGTTGGATCAACGAATACGATAATAATAAGAAAGAAACAAACGCTTTTGTATAAATTAGAATTTCAATTTCTTATTTACGATTTAATAAGAAAACATAATTAACTTATTATATAATTAGGAAATTGCTGTGTACGTGTATACGTACACGTTAATAACTGTGAATTTAGTTCGATAATATTTTTAAATCGACAAATTACATTAATACTCCACGTATTCTAATTATATGATAATAACTAGGATGCCTTATTCGTGATAATAATCTGTAGATATGGCTAGTGCGAGAAACTATTGGTCAAATTCTGAAACTATTAATCTTACGATTATAATTAATAATATAATCCAAATATATCTTCCTTACTTCCTTATTAAATACTAATTATATCATTAGATTATTATTTGCTTTTCTATTATTCCTTTAATATTTATAACGATATTATCTTTATTATACAGCATATCATCTCTATATGCCACCTTCCGTATATTGTATCTTTACTTTTCAATTCTTTTGAAATATCAAAGAAAACATGAAAAAAGAATAAAAAAGACGATAGAAATACGTTCAAAAAATTTCCCTTTCGGTTAGTCACTGGTATTGAAAATTTAAGATTATTACAATCGCATCGTATTTGGAAAAAATGCTT
>NIJG01000273.1:61075-73216 GCA_002201625.1 Euglossa dilemma | reverse complement strand
TGTCTGTATATATATATACATATATATATATATCGTCTTGTTATATGTCGTTTATTGGTTATAATTGAAATTACGTCCATTTTGGTATAGAATCATGTTGTCACCAGCTTCGAGTGTTAATAATGAAAAAAATATACTCATTAATGAAATTGAAGTTTTATTTCCAGAAATCACAGAGGACAAAATAAATACTGCAGAATTTTTGGATGCGGCACGTGGAGTTGTGCGAATTGTTGGTATATACGTACATATATTTGTAGTCAATTCGATATAACTTATATAAAAAATGAAAATATAAAAAATGAATAATCATTTTAGAAAAACTTGGCAAAGTGTTTGCTCCAGTTAAATACGATATTCAGCGTAACATTGATGTAAGTGCTATTTTAAAATCCAGTCCTCTATTCTAATGGATTCGCATATGCATCTATCTATGTAATTGACCATGATTGCAGAAACTTGCAAACAGACATGCAGCGAATAAAGAAAGAAATGCTACCCTACAAGATATGATATTAATTGAAAAAGCTACTGAAACTAATCTAATCGCTACGGATGCTTTGGTATGGTTAACCAGGTGAGTTATAATTCCAGGTGAGTATACTCCGACTCTTTTTCTCATCTCTCGCTGTGATTCTATTGAATTTAATTGCATACGTGTATTAAAATCTATTTATTATTTACTACTACTCTTTAATTTCTAATCTACTAATTCCAGAGGATTACACATGATTTTGTTATTTCTCGAGAAAATTGTCCAAGATATTGAAACAGGTTCACCGACAGAGGATTTAGTAGCATTTCTAAAAAAGTCCTATAAAGAAGCGCTAGAACCTTATCATGGTTGGATGGCACAACAATTATTTGATGTAAGTTCTCGTTTAATAAGCACGCATTTACATATGTAAAAACATTTGAAAAGGTAAAAAGTATAAAATGTAAAAGTATACTAGTATATAGTATAACGCAAAGAAATTTCTATTTGTACTATTCTCAAAAATTATTCTTAATCTCTGTAATTCTTTCCTATTTTTCTCCGTGCTATAAATACGATACTTCTACTAAAAATACTAAAATAAACTAAAGAACTTTTTTCAACAGCTACTATCTCGCATGACTCCTACACGTTCGCAACTTTTACAAACACTTACCGATAAACATACCACAGAGTATGGTAATGTTATAACTAATATGAAAATCTATCTAATGCGTTTACGAAAAAATATATCAACAATACAGTCGTTTTATAAAATTCATGATCTTGATTCTATGATGTAATACGTTTTATCGGTATCTCGCTGTCAGGTATTATGTTGATTAGGGATTTTTCTTAAATAAAACATCAGGCAATTGTACTTTCATATGATATATTACATATCAACTGTTTATATCTTGTATTTATTCAGAACGGGCAATTCAAAAATAAAACATTCTTTACAAAACTGTGTTAAGGAAATTTAATGTCCTTTTTCTGTACGTGTATTATACAAATGCATTAAGTAAAACATTTTAGCACGATGATCTGCCAAATTTATTAAAGCAACCGTACCTGTAATGATTTCGATAAGAAGGAGACTAATCATGAAAGAATTGACAAATGTTTCGCTGTAATGAGATAATATTCCACGATCGAATAGAAGAAACACCTCTAAAGGAAGTAGTATCAATATTGAAATTAACCAACAGCTGGTTAATTCTGAAATCTAATAATAATAATAATCTTCATATATAAAAAAATACAAACTAGATTTGATTATAAACAAATTAGAATTACCTTTCCGACAAGGTTTCCAAGATATCCCAAATATAATTTTAAACTTTCAAAAATTGAAAGTATCAAGTAAGATATCACAGTTATAGGTTTATAAACATTCGTTAAATTGTTGTACTGTGAAAATAATAAATGACATTAATACAAATTTAAATATCAAGTACTAGGCCTTGATTTCTTAACTTCATTACGGATGCAATATTTACTTTTCCGTCCAAATTTATAATAATAATCAACAGCCAAACTGGAAACAACCATAGGTTTGCGTATAAGGCTATTTGAAACGGTAAATTAGACCTTGTTTTATTACCTGTGAAATATATACTATTTCAGATGAAATATTATTCTTTTTAACACGAGAATAGATTGAAATAAACTGCAACTAACACCTATGACACGTGAATTTCAAAGACGTTTCATTAATAATATTCGTCATGGTAAACTTCGACATTCTTTTTCCGATCTTTCTTTAATAACGTTTAAAAGAAAATAATTCCAACAACTACACTTTCTTTCACCATTTATACCACTCCATGTTTACATTTATTCCGCATTCCTATATTTTCGCATATTTTCTTATATTTATATGTCACATAATATCATTTTATATCTTATTTGATAAAATACGTATATGCAACCTCGATCTCGAATCTTCCGAATAGTATTTTTTTTTTATACCCTCTCTTCTTTTTCCTTGCTTCTTATAGTTTCTATCCCTCTCGTTTACTTATTCGTGATGAATATTGGTTAAAAAAAGGAAAATACAAATTTGAAATGCAATAAAAAAAAAAGATAATACTCGAGCTTTAATCAGAGAAATCTACTGATACGTATTAGAAATTTATAGTAATAACATGCTGAAAAGGATCTTCACCGACCTTAAAGTTACGAATTTGATTTACGTAGTAGCGTGACATGTGTTTTGTGGTTCCGAGGCTGAGGCGGATTGCGAATAAAGTGACAAACAGGAGACGTTTTTAAAATTTGTGTAGCTCTGCGTACACGTGTATGCAACGTTCAACGTGTCGAAAGAAATTAGTTACAACTTTCTGTAAAATATACGAATCATTTTACGGATTTCATCGCTTACTCAAACATAAAATATTATTCATTTCGGAGAGAAAATAAAGGTTATCCAATTTCGTTTTCATCCTTACAAGACGGTGAAAATCTCTTAAATGGCCGGTGCAATGTTATTCGAGCGTGCACAAGCAGTCTCAATGACGAATCGTAGCGAAGGTATTTCGCTTTTAAATGAAATCGTTTCCGATCCAAGTATCGGTATTACGGAGGATGACGAAGATAACATCCGCGTGAAGGAACAAGGTATTTTACATCTTGGTGAACTGTACAAGAAAGAAGGCAAGGCAAAAGAGTTGGCAGAGTTGATTAAGGCTACCAGACCATTTCTTAGCTTGATTAGCAAAGCAAAAGCTGCCAAGCTTGTGCGATCATTAGTAGATTTTTTCTTGGATTTGGAAGCTGGCATTGGGATCGAGGTATCTGTACTGATACATTATGTCAAATTTTTGTAAATAGTTCAGTACGATTGTTCTTTTTATCAACAGGTCCAATTATGCAAAGAATGTATAGAATGGGCAAAAGAAGAGCGTAGAACATTTTTAAGGCAATCATTAGAGGCACGTTTAATAGCATTATATTTTGATACCGGTATGTACAGTGAAGCATTACAATTAGGATCAGCTTTACTTAAAGAGCTTAAAAAGCTGGATGACAAACAACTCTTGGTCGAGGTACAATTATTGGAAAGTAAAACTTACCATGCATTGAGTAATTTAGCAAAAGCAAGAGCAGCTCTTACCAGTGCAAGAACAACTGCTAATGCAATTTATTGTCCACCTAAAATGCAAGCAGCTTTAGATTTGCAATCAGGGATTTTACATGCTGCGGACGAACGAGATTTTAAAACTGCATATTCCTATTTTTATGAAGCATTCGAAGGGTACGTTGCCTTCTTCGATACAATACGTTATGTATTACTACGTTATTACGTTACTCTGTATAAATGTTTCTCTATTTTAACTAATTCTTCCTCTCATTTCAGATATGACAGCGTAGAAAGCCCAAAGGCTTTAACGGCTTTGAAATACATGCTGCTTTCAAAAATTATGTTACGTACACCTGAAGATGTTCAATCAATTATGTCGGGAAAATTAGCTGTTAAATATGCAGGAAGGGATTTGGATGCAATGCGAGCGGTTGCCGAAGCGAGTCATCGTCGGTCATTAGCTGATTTTCAGACAGCTGTAAAAAAGTATCGTTTAGAATTAGAAGACGATGTAATTGTACGTGCTCATCTTGGTTCCCTTTATGATGCAATGCTTGAACAAAACCTATGTCGTCTAGTCGAACCTTATTCCCGTGTACAGGTATGATAACTTGCTTTCGATCTATCTTGCTTTAGATAGATTATATTTAAAATTCTTCTATTACTTCGTTTGTTAATTTAGGTCAGTCATATCGCGACCTGTATATCACTGCCACTTACGCAAGTGGAGAAGAAACTGTCACAAATGATATTGGATAAGAAGTTAAGGGGTGTTCTCGATCAGGGTGAAGGTGTTTTAATCGTGTTTGAAGATACTCCACGTGATAAAACTTATGAAATTGCATTAGATACTATACATAGTATGGGAAAGGTCGTCGATACACTTTACCAAAAAGCAAAGAAACTCACTTAGCCTTATTTAATATATGTTTCTAAATAACAAAGTTTATTGTAATTATTATTATTATTATTATTATTATTATTATTATTATTATTATTATTATTATTATCATCATTAGCCATCATTTCATGTTATTGAAGATCAAATTAATTTTCCTTTATTTTGTAATGTAAAACCTGTTCCTATCTTGGTATTACTCTCCTGTTTGGTAATGGGTAATTTGATTCTGACCATCTCCAAAATGTAAAATTAAATCAATTTGAAAATATCTCTTGTATCTTTTATCTGCGCGTACGCGTAAAATACACTAACAATAAATATACGATGGATGCATGAATCATGATGAACAATTACGCATAACAGATTACTTTTGTTAATATAGAAAAATAACTCTTGATGTACAAAATACAAAATACAGCGGTAATAGGATGAAACGACATATTTTACCGACTTATCTTATTCGAAATATTAAGAAACATATAGTATATTCGTAAAATTATATGCCGTTTATTTTGAAAGTATTACAATTTTCTTTTATATATTCATGATATTTAGTAAAAGGTTATCTCTCCCTTCCCCCTTCCTTTCTATTTGTTTATCTATCTCTGCTGCTTTTAGTTCCTACTTGTTTCACATTGTCTGCAACCTGGGTATTGATTTTGTTTCTGATATAATTAATTATGATTAAATAATTGTTTCAAACGTATATTTTACTCATGTTGCTATAACGAGTATAATTATAATTGACTCGTATTTACTTAAACTCATATCCCTATTAAATGTTTTGAATTCTACGAATTATAATAAAAAAAATTTCCTATGAGAAAGTAGAAATTAAGATTTGTAAAAATTCAAAGAATAAGAATATTGACATTTTGCACTATCACCATGTGCGTTAGAGTATGTCATCTTTGTGATTGTATAAAAGAGTCCCATAACATCTTGATCTTGATGAACAAAATAACTTTATAACGAAGAAAGAGAAATTCAAATTCTATAGAAACCATCATAACTACGTTAACATTACAGATTCTGATTTGATGGCGTAGTAAGAATATTCACCACGACTTCCTGTTTGAAGTTGTACGTTACAACAAAGGGACAGTGTGGTTATATTTTATAAACTTTTTTTTTTCTTGGAGTGTATAATGGCGGATACTACAGCACAGAAGGTAAAATATTTTATACTATTGTTTAAATAATAAAAAACGAAAGTATCAAATTAAGTACCTTGTATTATTCGTTTGATATATTGTAAGTAAGGATGTTTAGGTTAACGTAGCGTTGAACTTACCGGTATCACTATGTTCCAAGTAGTATGTGCTATTTTATTACTCATATTTTCCAAAAACTTTATATCTATCTTTCAGTATTTAAGCATACCAGCCTTCTAATTTACTGATATTTCTAATGATTGGCCTTGATCAGTCATCTTATCTCAATGCCTACGCAAAAGTATACCTGTATCGTTGCATCGATAATGCAATTCCTTTCTCGATTTTCTTATGTGACTTTTTACGTTAGTTTCTTGTTTAGCTCAGTGTTATAATTTTAACAGTTGTTTATGAAAATTTATTATGGATAACTTGTTTCTGATGATAATATACGTATATATACATACATACACACACACACATATATGTATATATGTGTTTGTGTGCGTGCGTGCGTGTCTGTCTGTGTTCGTGCGTGCCGCGTGCGTGTCTGTATGTGTATAATATAAGTATACGTATACATAATTTGCAAGTGAAACATTTTACATATAATGCATTTATATTTAAGAAATATTTATATATGTAATCAAAGCAAACTTCCTATTGGGTATGACTATCCTAATCTATTCTTAATGCATTTACATTTCAAGTTTATTTTACAGGTTCAAGAATACAAAGATTCTTTAAAAACGAAGGTAATTTATTAATTGTCATTATTCCATAACTCATATTCTTTTCTTTCATTTATTACAAAATATAACATAGATACGTAAAAAAACTTTGTTTAGGCTGAGCAATTGCTGTTAAAAGGATTTCCAGAGAAGATTGTTAAATTGAATGAATTATTGGAAACTCCTGGTTTCTGCAATAGGAAATTGTCAGATGTTCATCAAGATTTAAATGTGCCCATTCCAGATCCTATTATTCTTAATCATTCCGAAAATGAGTCCACTACAAAGAAACGAAAGTTAGACAATAGCATAGACGATACCAGTGGAACCAAAGTAATGGTATTACCAAATGGACCTGTACCTTGTAACAAGCCCTTATGTGATCTTATTCGCATAGTTAAACCTTATATTCGACAATTATTGGAGGATTCTAATTTGGTATATATCGTGCAAAGTTTATGCATTCTAATATGTACAATATAAATTGTAATATTTCCATCAGGGATATTAATTCTTCAACTTTCAGTTAAAAATGTGGATTTCATTTTTGATTCCAAAAATCGAAGATGGAAATAACTTTGGTGTATCAATTCAAGAAGATACGCTTGCTGAAATACAATCAGTCGAAAGTGAAGCTGCCGCATTTTTTGATCAAATATCTAGGTAATGTAAATAGTATTGCTACTGAAGTTTTTCCTTTCAATGAGATATAAATTATAGTCATACAAAGATATTTTGTTAGGTATTTTATCTCTAGAGGAAAGATTGTTAGCAAAGTTGCAAAATATCCACACATCAGTGATTATAGAAGAGCAGTCCAAGAATTAGATGAGAAAGAATATGTGAGTTTATGGTTAGTTATGTGCGAGGTTCGTAATCGTTATTGTTCTTTGCACGATTTGGTAATCAAGAACCTGGAGAAGATAAAAAAACCACGTTCTTCCAACGCGCAATCTTTATATTAAATATTACATATGCTACTTCTATTGGATGATGTACAGGATTGTATTAGAAGAAAGAAACATAAATGAAGAAAAACAAAAAAACCTGCGCGACGGAGAGTGTCATTCTCGACTTTTCAATAGAATTATTCGAATTGTTTTTTTTTTTTCTTTTTTTTTTTTTTTTTTTTTTTACTCAATCGCCTTGACGTTTGACTAATTCATTTGAGTCATATTCAATTTAAGGCGGCACTATGATTTACAATGATCGTTGAGCTACATGCATTAAGAAAAAATATACCTATAAAAGAAGATACGTTTAACATTGTTTATGGAAACGAATTTAACTACAACTGCTTTCTCAGCTAAACGTTAGGTTAATTCGGAATCTTAATCGTTTAATTATTACAAAATCTTTCACAAGTAGAGAAAAGTGACCAAAGTCGGACCTCCAATTGGTCTTTTTTTTTTTTTGTAAAATTTCCTTAACGTGAATGTTTAATTTCTTACAACAAGAGATACTTTGTTCTAGAAATCTATCTAGATAGAATTCACGTAAAAAGTTTAAAGTGTTTAAAGCATTCTCAAGTATACGAAGAAGTGACAAAAATGATAATTTAGAAAAAAGTGCTTTAAATTTAGATCCTCTATTTCTTCCATATTGAGACTGCCTAATATAAATGTTTTTTGTAGAGAAAATAAAAGCACATTTTGGTTATGTAATAAAATGATTTATTTTTGATGACTTTCAAAACCTTTTTTGTTAGTTTTATGTGCAAGAATTGCAAATACATTTATTTTACAAGGTCCTCCTTTAACTCAAATGGAAGAATTGTAGTATGATTCATACGTGTCTTAGAAACTTTTTTAGAATTTTCATTCTTCCTATCTCCCTTTGTCTAACTGTTTCTGCCATTTTCATTGATTCACGTGATAGCATTCTTATCGATAATCATTGTTTATTGCATTGAAATATACGATGAAAAGTGTTGCAATTTCGAAACATGCGAAATCCGACTTTAAAATATGTAGGGGTGGTTATTTATAATTACCTGTAGGAAATAGTTAATGAATCATATAGATCGTTATTTCTACTCTATATATACAAATTAGGAATGAGAAATAAATATTTGCCAGTTTAGAAATCGGATTATATCGAAGAGAAGATACGATTCACAAAAACGGAAATCAACGGGTTACTTACTAATATCGAATGACTATGATTTCATTGTTTTATGGCATTATTCTGAAATGGTTATTCCGCTAATCATGTGGTTACAGCGTCTACTTAATAGTCAACAAAATAAGTTGGGGGTCCGACATAGAGAAACAGGTTCAATTTTAATGTAACCTATTAATTTTCTCTACAATTTTACTATTTCTTATTCTCTTGTAATATTTTCGTTATTACCATCTTTTCCTTTTCTTTTCTTTTTTTTTTCTTTTTCTTATAAACTCTGATATTTAACTGCACTGTGTGACGTACTTATTGAAAATAGACTCATAACTATTGAAACCTTTATCATTTCATCCACGTGAATTTAAAATATGGTTAAGCACGTAATTTGTAATTTACAATTGTAAGAACATAAGTCGAACATAAGAACATAAATCGAAATATGACAAATGTTTCTTGTACATAGTATTAACTTCAAAACACCTTTTTTTTCTTTTCTTTTTCTCTTTTTTTTTTTATATATCTTAATAATGCTATATAATACGACGAAAACCTGACACAAATATTATGATTTTAACCATAAGTTTTATTGCTCGATAGTGGTTTCCTTTTTTTGTTCGGATTTTATACGATATAAGTATATATCGTTTTTGTTTCAAAATATGTATCATTATTACATATTGTATGTTATGTATTTTATATCCTGATGATGAAACCATTGTATTCTATACAAATGTAATCGGATGTCAGTCTGTTTTCGTCGATTATTATTGCCTCCCTTAATCTAACATTCACTGTTTTTGTTTTTTGTAAGATTGCATTTCGTTTCATTATTATCCACCCTTTCTTGCCACGTGTATCATTACACTACACAATTATAGTATAGCATATCACCACAAATTTGAAAAATTTTGCGCAATATAGATAAATGAAAAAAATAAAAAAAAAAAACAAACAAAAAAGTAAGAGAAGAAAAGAAAAGAAAAAGGAATGAAAAAAGTGAAAATGATAAAAATTTATATATTTCTCAATATATTTTGTAAAGTGTAATGAAAATGTAATACAATCAAGATTCATCCAATGAATAAAATTTGTCTAATTTCTTCAATGATTGTGATAAACAATTGCAATAAACAAATATTCCAAATCATGTCTGTTCAAAAAGACCAGGATTGAGGTAACAATGTTTATTGAATCCTATTGATGTTACTGTTAACGTTTGACATTCTTCTGTAGTCGTTCTTTGTATTTTTAATCTTTCATCAACCTGTGAAACATTACATAATGATAAATATTGTATCTAATGTATAGAATGACATTAATATACTTTCACAAGATTTATTTACCATGTTTAGTAAATCCTGCAGATGAGACTTATGAGCATATTTCATGAATACTTCACACAAAATTTGTATAAACCAGCTACCGGTTATTTTATCCCGAAAAGCAACATATCCTGGGAGGGTAGCATGTGCAACAAGCATATCTGCATAGTTTCTCATTGTTTCTTTACCATTTGTTTTAAAATTGATCATCTCGTCGGAAGAGTGGAAATTAGACGTATCTGTCGTATGTCTTGGTTTCTTTACTGATTTCTGTTTTTTTTCTCCCCTAGAAAATAACGATTATAATTAATTATTAATAAAATATCATCTTTGAGAAGAATTTTTGCAGTTGTTTCAGTACTTGCCTGCATAATTGAAAAATAAAAATCTTTGGTTTCTCTGCCAAGTGTGGGCAAGTTTCCGAAGTGAAATAATCCAAAATATCTACGCACAAAACGCTTTTACGATTCTGCATTTCACTTTCCACATTACAATCCACACCTTCTATTTCTGTAACTTCATACTGGGTACTGATATTACCATGACTACTGATTATAACAAAGCAAGAATCAACCTTACGTAACTCTTTAGATTCAGAAAATTCTTTAATTTTTTCTAATAATTTCTAAGAGAGAGAAAATTTGCCATTATACGATGTAAAATTTGTATTTGTTTTTTATATGTAAAATACAGCAGAATAGTTACCTGTCCTGTTAAATTACAATAGGAATAAACATAAAATCCCATTTGTTCAAAGAGTTGTTTCAGATTTAACTCGTCATACATAGCTGAATTTCTAGGCTCTTTGTGTGGATATTTGTAATCGATATTTGTTATTATTAAAACTAATCCACGAGGTTTGCTACGCATTGGATACGTTTGAACATTTTCATAAACAGGTCCATCTAAAAATTTTGTAGCTTTTCGTACTTGAATTTGTAGAGGTACTTCCGACGATTGTATATTACGGTAGAAATCATCTTGTGCCCTTGTTTAAAAAGGAAAATACGACAGTTGAGAAATTAAATCTTGAATTTAAAATTAACGTAGACGCGTGAAATTTTAAATAGTACCCTTCGGTAGTTGGAATAAAATTTCTTTCCTCTATATTATCATGATCTTTCAAGGCATTGTCGCGATTAATATTTCTTTGCGTGTCATTATTTGAGAATGCAGTTTGTTTTCCTTCCAATATATCTGCCAAATCTTCATGACTACTCTCTCTTAAGCTTACGAGAAAGTGTTCAAATGCAAAGGGTCCTCGTGTTTTTATCGTTAAGTATATATCTCGTACTGTTGCCTCTTCGGTAAGATTTTTCTACGAAAAACATATACATCCAAGTGATTTTTCAATTTTTTGATATTTGCAATGTACGTATGGAGTTTTGTATTTTGTACAATGGTTCTTACCTTCCAATGTGAAATATTCACGTCATCTCTATTAAAAATTTTATTTTCGAAAAGTTTTGGCCATAATTTAATTATATTTATTTTAGGTACAACATCCTGACAACACAAATCTATCATTTCCCGATGTTTTTGATTCATGTTAAACAATAATAAGCAGTATCCATATCTCTCAATGAAATAATTCAATTAATTATTTCGAGTTTAGCCTTCGGTCAAACACTTTTCCTTGTTTTAACAATGTCACTAGAGAAGTCCGAAAATGACTCATATATCTGATTTACATTCGGTGTTCAGAGTCGAACTCGAAAATTTCGATATGTATCGTTTATCTTGATTGACAGAAACGTATTTACCAGAGGAACATATACAAGTTATATAGGATTAATACATAACCTAACATGTTAGGTTAACGAGATAGACTAGTATTATTTGATAACTCGTAAGATGTTTTATAGATAATTTCTCTTGGAAATAATAATTTCGACAAATTTCGAGATTTCGAGTAATATCGAAAAAGGAAGAATAGTATTCGATGATGATATCTCGAGTTTAGGAATCGATAGATCGAGCAATAGATTGAAATTAACCGATTAATCGAATGCGAACGATTTCAGTGTCGATGCGACAGTGAAAGGATAAATGTGAGATCTACTTGTTCCGCAGTAGAAGAAATTCGATAAACGAATAAATAATGATAACGCGTGAAGATGAGCTGGACAGATGTATCGATATATGAAATAATTTTCTTCCTTTCGAAGAAGTCACTCGTGAATTTATTCAGGTAATTAATCTGTCTAAATTTAATCGTTTATGATAGTATTACATTTGGTAAAAGCAGTTTATTCTCGGTATCTCGCGATTTGAAGTATTTTGCAATATGTAAATACCAGCAAGGATGCATATATAAAAGACGGTATGTAATAATTTAAAGTAAATAGTTTT
>NIJG01000273.1:31442-60929 GCA_002201625.1 Euglossa dilemma | reverse complement strand
TTTTTTTTTTTTTTTTTTTTTTTTTTTTTTTTTTTTCTTTTTCTTTTTTCATTTTATGAAAAGCAATGTTTCAGTGGGTTTAAATGAGTTGTAGTAAACAATCCGTTGATCGGGATTTTGGCAAGAATCAATGGTAAAAGTTATTATATGTTTCATACGCGTCGTATAAGAATCCAGAGAGGAAACATCAATAGATATATATATAAATAATGCATCGGCATATGGAATTGTTTGTACGAATTCCATTTATTATTACAGTATTCAAGTCGATTCTTAATGATGGAATTTAATCGAAATTCGTTTCAAATTTGATACGTATAAATTTGTGCACGAATGGAAGGTTAAATTTCGACAGTAATATTTTGTTCTTTCGATTTGTTAAAGTAGAAGTTGCGAAAAATGATTGAATTTTTGTACATAATTTCCTAATTTTTTGTAATTTAACAAATCAAGTATTTAAGAATAAACCCAAGTAGTCGGAAGAAAGGATGTTAGGAATCGATTCATCCAAATCAATGATAATTTAATGGATAGCGATAATATTTGAGAAGGTACTTTCTGTTCCTCCTCTGTTTTCGACGCCATTTTACATTGATTACGACGCGGATTGCTCCTTCCATTTTCCCACCATACTACTCGCGTCTCGTTCAAAACTCGGCTTCTTCAATGCCACTGTATTCCTCGTCGGCGTGTAACTACTTACATGCAACGTTCTTTCCTTTTTCCCTCCTTAATCTTTCTTCCATTTTTCATCCCTCTTTCAATCTTATCGTAGCAGTTTTGTTAAATTTACCTTAAACCTTATTAACAAGGACCATTAATGCGACGCTGCTTTTTCAAAATTTCTCTTCGTCATTTTTATTCGTTCGAACCTAGAGATTATAAACAACTGGTTCACGCAAGTTCGCGGTAATGAGAAAAGTGAGCATGACGCTGTCTAGGATATCACGTCAAAACTCACCCTGTAACTCGTGTCTCACAGTATTGGATTTTTCTCCTTCCCATACACCCCCATCTCTCTCTCTTTCTCTCTCTCTCTCTCTCTCTCTTTACATACCTATCTATCCGTCTGTCTGTCTGTCTGTCTATCTATCTATCTATCCATCTATCTATCCAACTATATCTGTCTCGGCATCGTCGTTCTTGAGTTGATTGTCGTAGATCTTATTATCCCCTCCTGCCGTTTCAAAGAGGGACCAAGCTACAACTCGGGGGTGTGTATACGCTCATATACTCTCTATTCGTGTTCATTCTTGTACGTGTTTGCACGCGCATGTATGTATACCTAGAGGTTAGTCCGACGAAGGGTGAAGTCCCCTTTGTAGCCTTGGGCCAACCTTGTTAGCGCTAATGATGGAATCCGTCGCGAGATCCGCGAACGAGACGAGTCAGGTCTTCGATTTTCTTACGTTCCCCTTTTTATTATTCATTCCGAAACGTGTGATTATTTTACAATTAATATTCATCGATAAGGATATTTCGATTATTCGTTGTTATATATTAATTTGTATGAATCAGAAGAGTAGGCACGTTAGGTATTGTAAACATTCGGGACGATTGAAATGGAAGAAATATCGTAGGTTTAATAAGGCCGCACACGTGTAACATGCAATGGAAAGTTAGGATAAAGGTAAGAAGGAAACTAAAGTAAAGAGTAAATAGAAATAAGAATGAGAGTTTCGAAGGAAGCTTATCCACGGTTAGTCACGGAAAGCCATTAGACCGGAAAACGAGGTAGAATCGCAAAACGCAATGGCGTCTAGAAACAAACGACGGCCGATAGGAGCGAACAAGCAGTGAATCACCTAAGCACTTGTTTACCAAGAGAATCAAGAATTCAGGGATGCCGTTCCAAGTCTCGGAATCCTACCCCATTGGTTTTCCAACCCCACCACGTCTGCTTGCTACACCAGAGCTAGCGCAATGTCGTCGTCGTCGTCGTCGTCGTCGTGGTGGTCGTGGTCCTTGTCGTGCCAACGGGTACGCGTTAAGCAAAGGAAAAGGACGGGACAGAGAATCGAAGGTTGGGAGTTGAGAGTGAAAAGCGCATGAGGGGTGACGACGGCCACTGGCAGACTCGAGGAAGGAGAACCGGGAAAGCGGCACTAGAATCGCTAAATGTAATTCGGTTAAAAGGGTTTTAGCAATACAATGCATATAAACATGAGTGCCCCGCCTCTGTTCTCGTCGGTACGCTCTACTCTTACGCCACCCTCTAGTTAGTCTCGCGAAACACCCCGCGACTCGACGTAATCCTTAACTTGCAAGCAGCAAGATTTTCATTATCTACATTCTAACGTGTCATCGGATCCGATCAATTCTTCCATCTGATACGTCGAAGCTTGGTTTGTCGCGAGAAACCAACAAATCAGAGCAAACAGGGTGAAATAACCAAGATGATTAAAATCGAACAATAGAAATTCATAATTGACCGATATAAAAAGGATCGAGAGAGAGAGAGAGAGAGAGAGAAAGAGAGGGAGAAAGGGGGGAGGAGATACGCTTCCTTTATTACGTTTTCAAGCTCGTTGAAACCTGAAGAATTTGGTCGAAGAATTTGTCGAAGAATTTGGTTAGCAAATTTACAAATATTTCGGTACAAAGTCAATTTTTCTTTCACATTTTTGCAACGTTTGGATGCGCAACTCGACGAGTAGTGACTTTTTTCGAAACTGTGTTAGAGAAGAGAAAAGTAAGTCATATTACGCTACGTTTCTACTGAAATCTTTTCAAAGATTTATCAACATCTTTTTTTACTTTCTAGATAAATTTCTGTTCTTCTTTTTCTTTTCATTATTTTTTTCTTTCGTCGTGCTAATATCGACATTGAATGCCGAAAGTGAATTTGAAACGTAAGAGAAACGTTATGACATATTATTATGTATCGTATAACGTTACCGAACTTGATCGATTCGAATTGCCAATGATTTGCATTGTCCATTGTTTATGTTTCATAAAAAGTTGTTCATAAAAAGATACGTTTCTGGAGTATCGAAGAAAGTTGTCACGCAGGAGATTTCAGAAGATCGATATACGATAGGATCAAGCAGAATTTTTCTTCTCTCGTTCCTTTTCGTTCCTTCGTTGACGACTGGTTTTCCAAACGAGTGGTTCCCAGTGGCTGAAGCCGGCAAAGAGCAGTCGTCCGCGAAACATCGCGGAATTTGTAACGGGAAATTAGCATATCATAAATACTGATGATTCTTCGCTTGCATGCGGAAACTGGTGGGAAACATATGATCGTATCTCCTTTGAATACCATGAAGTTTTTTACAAGAGTAAGGTATCGTTTAAAGGTAATGTAAAGTTATGCGTGCCCGAATAATACACGTAGAATCATGTTTGAACGAAAATTAAATCGAGTTCGGCTTAGTGAAGGCGATGTTGCGAGCAAAAATTAGAAAAGAAAGAGGAGTAAACAAAGTCGTATGTTTTCTTCGATATTTGCAATTTATTTTAGGAACTTGTTGCGACATAATATGACGTTTTCCTCGCATCGCGCTTTCTACCGTAGACGTATACGAATATTATTTACAATTATGTAATTTATCATAAATAGATACGTGTTTTCAATTCGTTAGATCTAGAGCAACGTTGAGGAAGAGTTACAGTCAAGAAGATTCAATTTTCAAGGTGTGTAGCCTTTGCATTCTAATCGATGATTTTATACAACTATTGCTGTCAATCGTCGCGCACGTGCGCGCGCTCTCCTCTATATATATATATATGTTATATGTTATATGTTATATGTGTGCGTGTGTGGTTGCGCGCGCGCGTACGTGCGTGCGTCTGTATGTGTGTTTGTGCGCGTGCGTGTGCGCGCGCGTGTGATATTTTGTCCATTTTACATTTATCGATATAAGCGATATTTTTGTGATACGGAATAAAAACGCCGTTGCAGGTTGTTTCGGTAGGTAAAGATTTGAAAAGAATCGAAGGGAACACTGTAAACAGGGTCGGATTAGTTTTCTAGTCATATCGCTGCCGATAAGAGTGATCGCGCGTACGGCCATGGACCCGGACACGCGTGTATATGCGTGTATATGCGTGTACGAGTGTATAATTCATCGGATTTCTTCTTCTTCTTTTCTTTTGTTCCCTATATTTACATACAAGTTTTGCAATGTTACACCAGTATACGTAGATGATACTTATATACATATACTCGATTCTATTTACGACTTTTGCTGAAAATCTAATCGAACGTTTAGTCTTCAATACTTTTCCACGTACTTACACCTCTCTGTTCTTTTATCGGACTAAAGATCGTTTAGTATTAAAAAATGTCGTCTGAGGAGGTTGGAACGTATTACACCATGTATCAAAGGTGCGAAGTTAACAAAGTTAATCAACGAAATGACGGAAAGTAGCAACTTACATCGTTGGTTCTCTTATTTGGCACACCACTAGGTCGATTATTTTGGTCAATGTATTATACCACGTAAGGTCGATAAAGTGGTTCCTGAAGTTCGGTCGTGCTTCTCGGTGTTTCTTGTAACGTTCCCTTAGTATCCTCCTGTGGACTCGGTGAATTTGAATTCGGATGATCACCGCCGGTCTCTCTCTCGCTATTCCTCCCATTCCCTCCATCTTCCACCTTATTATTTGTCCGCGCCTCTTGTTGCGCCTTTTTACTTCTCTTCCATTTCATTCGTCGATTTTGGAACCAGATTTTCACCTATACATTTCAACACACGTTGCTCGTGTATAAAAACAAGAAGCAGCATTATTTATCGATGGAATATCGCGTGGCGATACGTAGGAGAACGAAGGAAGGAATACCTGAAAGAAAACGAGTAACCGGACAGAGGCGGGAAAGAGGATAACTTTGTACGTGTCGTCGTTAGACAGACGAGTTTCAAGCGACTAATGGAGAGGAGAAAGAGGAAAACTGCATTATAACGTTTACTTTTCTCCATAATATTCGAATCATTGAAAGATGGGATTGCGTGCGTGGAATAGCGAAAAATCGTGGTAACGCATAACGCGCCATATTCGCCTGTTGGAATCGCGGCAAGTATACCATCGACTCGATATTTCCTTTCGCAATCCCGCAAGAAAACCATGTGTAAATCCTTTGGACAACATATCATGCGTTTCAACCTACCCGCTTTCTCATACCCGACCCTACTACATTTTCTCCCTTCTAGACAACAGACGTGCTTCTCTCGCACGATGATGGATACGTATCGCGTAATATCGGGATACAAGGCGAAGAAAAGTTAGGAGAAACGAGGGAAAAGTTTAGTCGAACGTTTAATGTAAAGGGGGCAAGGAACGAACGAATGGAATTTCACTATTTCGATATTTTTAATATTGCTTCTGCCGATCGTTCCGTCGATCGCTTCTCGTTGCTTTTGTAGCAGTAGGCAAGCATTCGCGTATTTGGGCGAGATATCGCAGTAGCTAGTTTTCGTCTTGATATTTCGATGAAGGAAAGATGGAAGTTGGCGATATAATGGATATAACGAGAACGGCGCGATCCGTAGCACGTGTAACGATTCAAAAGCTAGACGCTGGAAGTTGAATCGGTGGAATATCGAAACAAATCAGGGACTCAGTCTGCCATAATTCAGACTTCCGTTACTATTTGCCGAGCGATCCGTCAGAACACGTAAGCTTGAAAGTTATGCTTAAGTCGTTGAACTATGCAAGAGATTCGCTTGTTCGCGCTTATGCTGGTAAAGGAGGAAGATCCTGGATGGATTATTTCCCCGATTTCTCTACTGGCCTTCTTCTTTCCTTTATTCTTTCCTTTATTCTTCCCTTTACCCTTTCCTCGCACCTCTTTTCACTTGGGCTTCTCACCACTACTGTAATCTCAAAGTACCGTAATTCCAAAGTACATATTATAACGATAAGAACGATAAGAACGAAGAAAGAAAGAAAGAAGGAGGAGAATTGGAGAAAGAGGCGGATAAATAAAGAAAGGAACGGAAAATGAATCAAGGTATTAATTAGGATGCGTATAATATAAAGATGAAACAGCTTTTACCTGTGTTTCCGTGAGCATTAACGAGGTAGCCACTTCGAATCTCTTTGGTCTGCTAAGGTATTTGTTCTGCCTAAATTGTTTTTCCAATTCGAGCAGCTGTTGCGACGTGAAAGCGGTTCTTGGCCTTCTGGTCTTCCCAAGTAAGGCATGCTGGGCCGCGCAACCTATCGATGATAATTATGCATTTGTTAAAAACATTTCACGCGCTTCGCATACGTATGCATCTTTGGTGGAAGAAAAATGCGTTCTCGGGCTACGAGAAATAATCGGAATATAAGAAATAATCGGTATATCGTTGAACGTTATATAGATAATGCCAGTTGGAATTAATACTAATCGCAGGGAGAGAGCAATAAAAATCATCGAATGCTAATGCAATTACCGCAAGTGTAAATCCTCCTCCCCTCCTCTCCTTTCCCTACCTCCCTCCCCCTCGGCCGGGGCTACAATACTATGATTTGGGGTTGAAAATGGGGATGGTGGAAGGACAGAAGATGAGGGTGACCGCCCTAACGATTAGCCCTATGAACGGGTCTCTTGGCCAGACCCGATTTTCCCTTCTTTACGACTTTGTACCGACGATAAATCAAAACGAAATTTGTCCTTGGTAAAACGAAGGAGAACATTAGATAGCTAATATACGATACGCGTGAAAAGTTTGCCCTTTCTTTTTTTATCTTCCGGCTTTTCGTCCATCCCGATTACAAAGAAGCTAATAATCAGATACCGCGAACCGCCAATCTTTTACGCATCCTACGCGTACGTACACACCTAAGGGTTGAATGTACCGGATGCGAGACTACGATGCGGTTCACCATACCTTTTCCTTCCATTCCTTTCGATGCTTTCAATCCTATGTATACCCTAACAATTTAACTATATAGCAAGTGCCAGACCGGCTGTCAATGTTTGTACACATGGCAGTGTTTAGTCGCGCGTACACTCAGATTAATCTGGAACGTGCGATACCCTTATGTCGCTCTTAATCAGCCGCTTAGTCAAACATTCGACACTCTGTAGGCCTGTTTCGTTTTTCCGCCTTAGGATGTTGACCGATCGCAGCGACCACGCGTTTTCGCGAAATACCTAATAACCAGATCTTCTTGCAGGCAGACAGTTTCTATCCTTTTCCGTACGAAAATTATCAAAATTTCGCGTAAAAATTTCGCGTAAAAATTTCGCTTAGAAATTAGCGTTGAAATTAGCAGACGATAATGCATGCAAGTACTTATGTCGGACTGAGATGTCGAAGCATACTGCAACTTGCACATATAAATATAAGCGGTGGATAGTTTGGCTCTCGTTATTTCTGTCACTTGGTACATGTATTAATCATCGGTGCGAAGGATGGTTTGCCACCCGCTGTGCACATATGGTTCGTTCCATGATTTCCCTCCCCGTCGTTTCGCGTAACAATTATAGCAGCCGAAATATAGAAGCAATCGGCTTCTATCTCCTCGATTTATTTTCATCGATTCGTTACCGTTACGACGCGTTAAACCGAACGAACATGGATAATCGCGTTCGTTTCTATTACACATTTCTAATAGCCGTGCGACGAGAAAGGATCTCCTCCGAAGCCAAGTTAAATGTCTCTCCGCGGACCTATAACGAACGGTCATGGTGAAAAGCAAAGGTCGATGAAGAGATCTCGGTTGATTTTTACCAGTCGGGCTTTTAGGACAAAGCGAAGGCATCGAGATAGAGGATGTTGGGAAGCCACTGAAATTGCGCGAGTGCGAAGGTGCTAGGGAGAAATGGTGCGAGTTATGACAGATGTCGGTAAACAAGGAGGGCGGCACCATCGAGTGGACAATCACCATTTTCCTGCTCCTCTGTGCAGAGCAAAGCAGTGGGGTGCCGTTAAGGTTAACGTCGTTCTCACCCCGCTACACTTTTATCATGATAATTTAATTTATTTGGGGTCCTATTAGCCGCTTCACGCCAGGCCGCTCTTAAATCATGCTGATCACCGTACCGGTAAACACTAGCCATTATCTGTACTTAACGCGATTCTATCCTGCTATTCTTCATATTCCCCGACCTTCTCCCTCTCTTTCTCTCTGTATCGCCGCATTTTCCATCCACACTCCATCCACGCTATCCGGTCTTAGTTAGCTAGGCACGCTTAGGCCAAATGTTTACGTACTACACGCGACCTTTCGCTTTTTTCCTTTTCACCGCCGTCTCGATCGTCGGCCGACCTAGATATGTAAGTAATTTAAATAGCTGTAACTACGATAGATATTCGTACGCGTAAGTAAGTGGATTACTTGCCCTATATACCGGTCTATACCCGATCTATATAACGAAATTATCATTACATGTAATTATTACATCCGGATACGTGTATCTACGGTCGATCCTAGGTAGGGTTAGGTAGCTTTTACGGCCCGCTAATCATCTCCGTTTTACTTTCTTGCCGTCCATTCCTTCCTTTTTTCATCCGTTACTTTTATTCTCCCGTTTTGCAATTGCAATTTTCAACTTTCCCTCCTATCTTTTCCTCGTTCTCTCCTTCTCTCCATCTCTCCTTCTCTAGATTCACTTGGAGTCGCCTCTATGTTTAGTACTTTGCTACTTGCTTTCGTAGTTTGGTATTCTTACTCGCGAGTCGATTCTGGTTCTCGGCGTTTTGGTTTTCCTGCTTTCTCGGTTTCTCTGGACGATGGGTGTGAAGAGGCGTGCGTGCGTGCGTGCGTGAGCGTGTTGGCGCTCGCGCTCGCGCGCTTGTACCAGATCTTGCTCCCTCTCCTTGTCTCGTGTAGCAGCGGAAGCTCCGCCTGCAGCCCTGAGTGCTCGATACGGCCCGCCCCCAAATTCTCAACCCCTCGTATCAGAGGTGAAGGAAGACGGGCGAAGGGTAACGTTGGCGGTATCCACCATCCCTCTACAGCCTTGATCGCGAGACGTCATCGACTCCGCTCTTCCCTTCCGCCATACGATTGGAGATCCCTGCAAGCCAGTCGCGCGAGGGCAGTTGAATACCGAGGAGGAAAAAGTTGGCCAACTTTTCTCACAGATTATTTTCTCTACCCAAAATGGTTGGATTTAATTTCAAACCCGCTTCGTGAATTCACCACGAATCACGTCATAAACATCCAAAACGTTCGCATTTACTTTTATCATCGTGCTACTAACTCCAATCGTTCCGCATTTTCTTCTGCTTCCGTTAGACGGTAGCAGTAGTAGTGGTGGCGGTGCTAGTAGTAGTAGTAGCAATCATCCGTATAATCGACGATTTTACACCGTTTTCACGCGATTCCTACACGATTACCATCCTACTACTGCCGGTCTATACCTGTTCGTTTAAAACCAGACAGCAGTATCGTTTGAAAACGAAATAATTTCCTCCTTTGCGCGATCCTTTGGAAAAAGAAGGAAGATTAAGCGATAAACCAAAGGGATAAGCCGGTAACGCCGCACCGTCTCGTTGTGTCTCGCACACAGCTAGCATATACCGTAGTATTTATGTACACGCGAGACGTAGTATATGCACGCGCATAGCTGTGCCATCGCGATGCCATTTGCACGCGTCCGTGTGGCTACGGCGCGATCAGACCAGATCATAGAGATATAGGATGGTTTGGGCGAACGTGAAACGTTACACATCGGGTAACCAAGATCTGTTTGCTTGCGGGCGGCCAAACTAGCTGGCAGCTAATTCAGAAACACCATTACCGCCTACATGCCTATAGACAGGTAGACTGACGCGACCGCTACTGCTAACGCCACTAGACGTTTTCACCGTGTTTCCATCTATCTATACTAACGTTTCTGTATACACTCGGTGCAAGCGTATCCGATTTCTATATACCTATCCTGCGTGTCTGCGCTTTCGTTTCGATAGCTACATTACCATCTTTCCTATGTGCATAGGAAAGTACGATTAATTGCAGCTACCTAGCCACCTTCCTCCACTCTCATCCACCATAAACCTACGTTTAATCCCGATTACACCGTAATTATTATTAAATATTCCAAATTCTGTCAACTTATCGCTCTTACATATTTTTCCTCTCCTCTTTCCTCCCTTTCTCTTCCCTTCCCTTCCCTTCCCTTCCCTTTTCCTTTTCCCTTTTCCCTTTTCCTTTTTCTTCCTTTACGATCAACAGCGAAATACAACGGCCATTAACGTTAAAGAATATCCTTAGATAAGGCTAGATAAAACCGATTTGCGTTCGTTGGATTGTTTCAAAGACGAGGAAAATTAGCCGTCGAAACGGTCTATGTAAGTCTGTGGAGTTTCCATGGTAACCTTAGACCGTCTGCGTCGGCGTTATGCTATCGCGGAGAGAAGGGTGAAGGGGATGAATAGACGGATGAATGACGCACAATTAACTAATTAAATCATCCACCAACCCTTCGCGTGCTTCATCTCTCGGGTATCATCCCCTTTTGTTGGCAGACCTCCTACCATCTCTCCGACATCTTCCGCCATTATTTTTTCTTCGTAATTCGTAAAGCGAATCACTCCACGCAGTCTTGGTGAACCGAGAGGACGAAAAGTCCAAGAGAGAGAGAGGGAGAGTGAGCGCAACCAAGTTCGGACATGTCGAGTGGGAAATAATAATATATAAGAGCCTTAGGAGCAAAGAAAGAATTATGAACAGCAAAGAAACGGGAAAAGGATGGGAGATAACGTTTCGTACATAGTTAGGATAAAAAGGTAAAAATCTTTAGCGCGTGGATGAAATAATCGCGAAAGTTGATATCTAAACGATTCTATAAACGATTTCGTTAAGGAACAGCGTTATTACGTTAAACGAATAATTATTATTAGTCGAAATGTCGAAGGAAGTTGTTGGTCTTAGAAACAATTCCGTGTCGAACATTAGGTATTATCGACTTCGTGCAAGTTGAAAAATCGTTTTGGACGATTTCGATTAATCCGAATGCAAACTGGTATCGCGTGGGTGGACACGCGGGGATACGAGAAACAGTTTTTAGTGTACACGAGGCAGAGATATCGGGATTTGGGATACACCGAGGGTGGAAGATCGCGAAATACGCGCAGCCACGGTATCGCACTAGTTAAATTTCGATACTGCAAAGCTCGACTCAAAATAGATGAAACATGGTGTTGTCGGAATATCGTCGTCGGTATAACGCGCTACAAATATTCCACAAATAAAAGCTCGCGTCTCTTGCTTTCACCCTCTTTCTCTCTCTCTCTCTCTCCGTGTCAGCTTACCGTGCCGAGCCGCTGAGTCGCGTACTCATCGTTATTTACATAACGTCGAGAGCATACGAGAATTCGAGACTACAGGCGCGCGCGTGAGAGAGAGAGAGAGAGAGCGAGAGGGAGGGCGAGGAGGAGAAGGAGAAGGTGGAGGAGGAGGAGGAGGAGGAGGAGGTGGAGGAGGAAGAGGAAGAGGAAGAGGAGATGGAGGAGGTGGCGAAGGTGGAGGAGGTGAAGGTAGAGGAGGAAAAGGAGGAGAAAGGGCTGAACGGGACGATACTCCCATCGAGCAATTTTTTAACAAGTCGTGTTCGTGTTCCCTACCGACGCGATAACGGCAGCTTCAGGTGGGGCTGAATGCAACCGTTTTATTTTATTCCGCGAGGCCGCTTTTTTGTACCCGTTGCTCGTTTTACGCTATCGGGTTTTCGCCTTTTTCGTCGACGTTGGATTGCTCGGCAACTACCAATCAGGATCATCTGACAGAAAGTACCCCGCACTTCGCTCCGAACACCTCGCTCTCTCTCGCTCTCTCTCTCGCTCTCTCTCTCTCTCCTCTCGCTCGCTCGCTCGCTCGCTCGCTCGCTCTCCTCCCTCTCACTGAAACACATACACAATCGCGTTCCGTTTACTCCCGTTCCTCCCCCATTTTTCTCTCTTTCCCTCTCTTTCTGTTCTCGTTTATTCGGATTCGGTCCATCTCGGCATCCTGGTCCGCTACGTTCACTGACCAATTTGTTCGATAAAAGCTTTCGACTGATTGGCTGGACAACGCGACCACTCTCTTTTTTCTAAGCGTGAAATTTACCGTAGTAGTAGTAACTGGAATCATCTCCTTTTCTCTTATACTCTTCATTATTCACCGCACCTATGCATCTCTTTCAATTTTTCCGTCAAGATTTTCTCTTTTCTCTTTCGTCGATCGTTTCATATTATTGCACATTATCAATTTATCTCTGTTAGCAGCGTAGTACAAAGTATCCTTCGCGGTTCTTCCTAACGTATCTACAAGATTTCATAATATTTCTTATTTCCGCTTTGAAACGTGCCATATTAGCGAAGAGAATTTAACGTACACAGGCGAACAGAAAATGTAAAAGCTACGACGATCTTTCGATATTGTCAGTCGTTGAACTATCAATCGTTGAATTGGAAAATGACGAAGAAAAGAAATGTTGTGTTTCGAAATAAACGATGTAGTATACCCTCGATACTCGCTTTGAACGATACGCTGCGAAACTTATTCCCTATGTTATCATTTTGACAACCGACCTAAAAACTTGAGTAGCTAGTCAATATAGTACGGTAAAGAGTTACATTAAGCATGTAAACATTCGCTATCTGCCTATCATACGAGCAATCTGTCGATCTATTTTATGACGTTCTATCATACATATACTCGCGTTAGGGTAATGTTATTAACGGAAAAAAATTGTATATTACTTGGATTACCGATAGCTCAGTTTTAATTCCAGATACTAATCTCTATTTACTTGGCGGGTTCCGCTGGTCTTTCGAACGACGGAACGGAATTATTGAAATATTTTCACTTAGGATCGTTGAAATTAATTAAACCAACAAATTGGTTTAATAAGTAGATTGGAAAATGCGGAAAGACCGAATGAAATTTACCGTTAAAGGAGCAATAGGATAACGAAGACGAGTCGTTATGCTAAACCTTGACTTTTACCGTTTGATCTGTCGTCGTAATAGAATCTACTTGGATTCTTTATTAAACGAAGAAGGATGATTGGAACGATGATCGAATGAAATTACCGATGTTATCGTTCGTCAATCAAGGTTACCATTAACGCATACGTAATTTCGGGTTTAGTCACTTCCGCTCGATAGTTTATGCACAGAGAGGGAATGAGAGGTTCGGGCGGGCGTGCGTGGAGGGGGCTGAGGTCGGTGGAGAACAAGCATAATACGGGGATGAAATACGAGAAAGTATGCGATTTCGGAGTAAAGAAATTTCTCGTTATCGAAAGTTCAACGAAAGAGATTAGCGAGCATCTCGTTGAGAAATGTCTTTGGTATTAAAACGAGAGTGGCAACGAGTAGGAAACTAAACGAGTGGGGGCGAGTGGAACGATAGAAATACGCGCAAGATTGGGTAGAACGGTAGACAAAGGACAACGTAACCACTCGTACGTATTAATCGGTAATACGTATATTAAATGATACCGCACGAACGAAGGATTTCTATGAAACGACCAACGTTACTGCTAATCGAGGAGAGCGTTATAACGCGAATTAACGAATTAGCGAATTAGCGAATTAGCGAATTAGCGAATTAACGAATGAACGAATGAAGCGTGAAAGTTGGCGAGATTATTAACTCACCGGCCAAATCGGCGGGTAACCTGGGATACAACATTCCAGTTCTAGCCAACCACTCGAGTTGGAGTGGATGAATGTGATGCTGCTGAGGATGAGCAGCACCGGCACTCTGCGAATGTCCGACGGGTTGACTTTCCTTGTGTATCGAATGAAATGCGCTACCACCCGCAGGATGATAATATAATCCTCCGGGATGTATGAGGGGTCCACTCGGATGTAAGAGAAGTGCTTGATTTTGTCGAGCTACTCCGGCACTACTGCCAAGTGCACTGTAGTGGCCACTGGGTAAATTCGGATTACCAGGAATAACGCTGCTATTAGGTTCTTCGGAGCCTGGTGAAATCGGAGGACTAGAGACGGGACTGTGACTGGCGTTGCTTCCCGAGCTGGCGCTTCCTGTTCTCGCAGGTTCAACTTCCATCCCAGAACCATCGTCCTCTATGTTTTCTAACCGATCGATTCGAAATCCTCCATTCCCGATCCCAACCTGTTCTCCCTTGAATCCTCCTTTGTCACGTTGCATCGAAACGGTCGTTTCTTCCACGGATTCTACCCGAATACCGGACAAATGACTAGTATCCCGTACGGACCGGTCACGAATATCTTGTCTCTCACTTGCTTCGCGAATAAGTTCTAAATTCGATGCCGAGGATAGACCATGTTGAACAACGGGCCTATCGAACGGATTCAAAAGATTTCCAAGAGACGACGTTCTTTGTTCCTCCGTTCTGGCAGTTCCGATAAACGCAGCTCCATTCCCAACTCCGACTCCGACTCCGACTCCGACCCCGACTCCGACCCCGACTCCGACGACTCCGGCTGCGACTCCACTTGCAACTTCAGTTTCACCTGGTGCACCAGTACCGATGCTGGCACCAGTGCCAGTGTCAGTACCAGTGCCGGTGCCAGTACCGATATCGATGGCAGAAGCAGTACCATTGGTGGTAGCAGTACCGGTGCCGGTACCGGTACCAATACCGGCGCCAGTACTAGCGCCGGTACCGGTACCAGTATTACCACCGGTGACACTAGCAGCACCGGTATCAGTACCAATAATACCAGTACCAGCAGCCTCAACGGAAGCTCCACTTACACTACCGATAGGTGTGCAAGAGGATTCTCGGTCATGACCACGAACCAAGGAGTTTGTCAAACAGGGGCTCACATCGATGACCGAATTTCGCGTTGCGAATAACAATCTTTGATTCCGTTCCGATCGTTCATGATCGGGACTTTCCTGTTTTCCAGTTGCTCGACCGAGCAGCGCGTCGATGCAAAAAGATGTTTTGCCGAAGGAACCGTGACGCCTGTCGGTCGAATGGACCGCATATTCTTGCGGGGAGATTCTGCCAGGCGAATTGTTCGATTCTCTGTAGTGACTTGCCACCGCCGATACCATTTCCTCCGTGAAACACCTTATACTTGCGTCCTCGGTATCTCGAAAAAAATTTGTCGATTCGTTCTCTTGCTTCGAGAAGGAAGGTCTTTTCGCGTCATGCCCTTCGCGGTACCTCGACATTCGCGATTCGTCTTCGAGCTCCGAGGAAGAGCCGTTTTCTATGAAACCTATATTCTCCACAGATCCAACTGTCTCTTCTCTCACTTCCGAACCGGGCGATCGCACTTCATCCGATCTCGGTGAGCAACTCTCACCGCGAATCTTTTCTCCTATACCGTAAACCGTGTGTTGACCCGTTTGCTGTTGCCGCCGTTGTCGTTGCTGTTGCTGCTGCTGTTGCTGCTGCTGCTGTTGCTGCTGCTGCTGCTGTTGTTGCTGTCGCTGTTGCTGTTGCTGTTGTTCCTGTTGATGTTCTTGTTGCCGCTGTCGCAAGTACGAGTCTTCGAAAATCCCTTGTGCGTTGTAATGCATACCTGGTGCGTACCGACGAACAGTGCTTTAGATCGATTGGTTAGCACATACTGCCGTTACTACTTCCTTGCAAACCCTTTCACCAGCACTATTTTCAGATCAATTATATACCACTTGGAATTTGGACCGCGTTCGTGTTCCTTCACTGACCGTGCCACGAGATTCAATCATCTACGGATAGATATTTTCAAGTACCAATAGATATCCCCGATCGGTAATCGATCGATAGCAGATCGATGGCCGATCGACTTCCGATCGGCGTACGGGACTCGATCGATCGATCGAACGACCGCACAACCGACCGACCGATCAACCGGCCAATTAAACGATGTTACCCTTGAAATTCGGATCGCAGACGTGTATTCGTTTAGACCACCTGATTGTTTATTTCACGCAACCGTTTCCTTCGATCGCGTCGATACGTGTTTCACCCGACCGACCGACGATCGTGTGTTCGTTTCCAGTGACGGACGCGATCAAACACCGGTTTTGATTTCCCGGCAATACGAGCGATTAGCTCGACGCCGCACCACAAAGTGACGTCGCGAGGAACCGCGTGTCCGTAACGGGAAAACCGCTCCCCTCTGCCACTGCGTTTCCGCGGTCAGTCGATTCTGCCACGCCTATCGCGGCAAACCTCGCGGTTCTGCCACGCCCACAGCATCCCCTGTCTTCCTCGCCGCGGTCGCCGCTGCCCCCCGCCGCCCCCGACGCCTCCTGCCGACGCCGACGCCGCTCCGCCCCGCCCCGCCAGCCGGTTGCAGGCCTCCGGTATCGAATTCCTCGCATCTCCAAATCCCGAATTCCGAGTCACGATTCACCATTTCCGATTCCCGGTTTCTTCCTCTCGCATCCTCTCGATCCTCGCTCCTCGCTCCTCACTTCTCGCTCCTCGTTCCGTTCTCCGTTCACCGTTCTCCGTTCTCCGTTCACCATTCGGGATTCGCGACTTTACCGTTCGCGCGAGCAATTGTCTATCAGCCACTACACGATTCGCGTTCAGCGTCCAGTATTCCATTCCCAGATGCCGAATTTCCACTATGAAATTACAATTTATACCGTTGTTGCGTACTGTTCGCATGTATCTGGTACGAGGGAAATATCTCGATTCGTTGAACCTATTGCTTACGAAAGTATCTAAACGGATAAGCGGCAAGTTTAAAGAATCCTCTCTTGCGAGATTTTCGTCCAATCCAGCACGGAATTCCAGCGGGTTCAAAAGAACCGATACCTATTATAGTTCCTGCCGCGTGATTGCACGAAAGAAAGCGAGGGTTCGTTTATACACATTTCTCTCTCTCTCTCTCTCGCACACACGCTCTCGCTCTCTGTGCGTGTGCGTGTGCAGCGTGAGAATTGTCGAATAACATTGTCAGAGTACACGGAAATGAAGTACATTTTATTGTTGTATTCCTTTCATGATTCTTTCCAACGAAATATCCCCGATATATCTGTCGCTTTATCGAGCAGCTAATAGCCGCGTAATAGGTATCACACCCAGTTTTCGAGTAATCGGTCTGTTATCGGTTGTCGTGCGATATTTCATGTGGGTCCTACGACGCATTTGCTTATCCTACTGATAAAATGTCTATTCGTTTTTAACGCGTTTATTCTGACATATCTAGTTTTCTCGAATATCGTTCCCTTATCGAGACATTGATTTCGATTCTTAGTAAACTCGCAAAGCTCGGGAAAAAAGGAAGAAAACCGAACGGAGAGACAGGTGTGGAGGTTCGGAAAGAATCATATTTCCGGTGTGACGGTTTACTTGAAAAAATCTTCTCTTATTTATCATTATCCTATTTACAACTGCTTCTTCGACGATGTATTTTCCTTTCTGCCGATTAAGAACACTAAACATTTTACTACGTTTTTCGTTAATAAATCACTTTATTTTCATCGGGAAATTTATATGGATAAACTATTTGCGCGTAAAAGAATGATAGATCACCGTAGCTTTCACTCTTGTCGTGATTTCTTGTATACCTACCCTTCGCAAATCCGAATAACCGTAACACAACCGAATACGAGTCGAAGGCAAACGGTAAAAGTTCACCGACCACCGCTTTTTAACCAAATAACAGAGAGGGAAGAATATTTACTTAAGGATCGAAGCACGTTCAATCTACGTATAATACAAACACTCTTTCACACGCACACACGCACGCACGCACGCACAGGTCTATACGTGCAAGATAACAAATTTTTTCAGCCTTTCTCCTAATTTACCAACCGATCTAGCCATTTGCATCGTACACCGAAATAAATAGTTGCATCCTATCTAGAATTTTCTTTCCTCTCTTCGGTAAACCTTATTTTCCTTTCTCCTTCAAATATTTCCATCTATTCGAGAATAAATATCCCTCGTATTGTTTCTTCTACATATCTAATTCGGCATTTTCTCCTTTCTATCGGTTAAAATAATCGATACGTCGGTCGGTACGATTACACCGATTCCTCACCATCTATCAGTCGATTCTAACACCATTTTACCACGTATACAGCGTGCACTTAATATACACGCGCACGCACGTATATCGCAGGTAGCACCTTTCCACCTCGACCGACAAGCAAACACAAAGATTTTTCAACCAGTGCTTATGTATCTATCTAAGTATATGCCTCGTCACGATAAACTAACCTTATTTTTCCCTCTTGCCTCTGCCTATAACGGAGATGCAAAGAAAACGAGAACGAAAAAGAAAAGTAAAAGTTTCCAAAAGCCCGCCCGTGCTTTGAAAATCTACGTTTTACGTATCATATTTAGCTTTCGTCAATGATACCATTATTACTTACTTACTTACTTACTCGATTATTCCGTAAAATAATTCAACTTATTATAAATAAGCGTTACTAGCAAACTAGCGCTACGATCCATCGTTACATTTTACTTACCTTTCAATTACTTACCTACTTACATACATATATACATGTGTACTTACGTGAAATACCTGTTTGTAGGAACATTTACGGCTGGTACAAAGTTCGATGTACTAAACTTAAACGGTCGATAAGTATAATTGGTGGATCGCCGTAACTTTCACACATATTTAACGATAACAATTTAGGACAAATATCGTCTAAAGCCTTCTTATCCTCAACTCAAAAGTAATTAACGATTTGATGGTTAATTCATCTGTTCTTATCTCGGGCACAAGATTGCTCGATCAACACTCCGATTTGGTATCGTCGGCAATAGATAAATCTTAATTGGTGTCATGTATCGATTGGCCATTGTTTCGTGTATATGTAAATCGTTAATCGTAATCGTTAATCATACTTTATCCCCTTTGCTAGATTTGCTTCAATTTAAACGGTTCAAAGTATGCATCGGAGAATACGCGAAACACGCGAAACACGCGAAACAAGCGCAAACCGTGGAAAACGAAACCCGAAACCCGAACAGCGTGATAATCGTTCTATAATCTGTCCACCTATCGATGATATAACCAGCCTTTACAGAGATTTACCTAAAAGTCATTGAAACGATGGAAAGCCATTCGATATGATGGGCACAGGCAGGTGTACGTATACGTACACATACGCGTATACTTGGAATTCTCACGTTGGTCACGTTACCACCCTATCTTTCGTACTCACTTTCGAGTCGTTGTCGAGTAACGACATTCCATCACTCGCGCAATGTAATCGTTTCGTCTCTTTACGAGCAACAACTTCCATCCCAAGCTTTCCTTTTCATTTCCTTTCCTTTATTTTTATTTCCTCCCTTCCTCTTTTCTTTTTCTTCCACTCCTTTTTATTTCCCGATCTATTCCTATTTATTCCTATTATTTCCGATTCTTTCACTCTCCGACTCTGACGGTTCGAGGTCTATCTCCTAATTAGAATCTTCCGGCCCCCATGTGGCCGCATCGTCAAGTTCGGCCCTCACCGCCCATTACTTTTAATGGCGTTGTTAATGAAACTAGGTGTCGCCAAATTAACCCCTCGTTTCAGCAATGCTCAACCGAAATTGAAAACTATCTAGTACCGCGGTGTGGGAAAACAATTTCATTTCAAGTTTATAATTTATCCTACATTCGGTCGTAGACGCGTAGAACACTTGGAACGAAAGCCTCGGAAGCACGCAAAATCGTATTTGCGATCGAATACAATTGGAAATAATCGATTTAATCGTCTTATCGTTATTCGAACCTTATCCGCACTGGATAAAATTGGATAAAATTGGATAAAATTGGATGAAATTGGGTGAAATTGGATAAAATTGGATGAAATTAAATAGGAGAAAGAAAGAGTATGAGAAAGGTTCGAGAGAAAATTAAATAGGAGGAGTGATATAAAATGGAAGAAGTGGAATTGTAAAAGAAGGCAGGATGTGTGTAAGGTGAAACGAGTACGCTACGTTTGAAAACCACTGGCACTGGCTGATTACCGCGGTAACCATCCCCCGAGCGCCAATTAATCTTAACTTTTACGGGGCAAACACTTTTCATTAAGCTCGGTCCTGCTGCCTCCAACCGGAGTCGAGTTATCCCCTCCCTATTGCAACCTTAGCCACCCTTGCCTACGTTCCTTTTTTTCTCCAGCCCCTACTCTTCTAGAGCACGGCCAGCTCTCTTCGCACTCGTCCTCTACCGAACACGGCGCGGAACCAACGGCGAGGAACCCAACGGCGAGGAACGACGAGAAACGGCGAGAAACGGCGAGAAGCGGCGAGAAGCGGCGAGGAACGGCGAGGAACGGCGAGGTACGGCAAGGAAAATGGTTCCCCAGACAAGCGTTTAATCTGGCTCTAATTAGCAACTTACCCTCCGCCCACGTCTCGACGTTTCACCTACCCTCTCTTCCATTCGCGCAGCTTTCTTCTCCATCTCCCTTCTTCCTCCATCCCCACCCCTCTCTCTCACTCCCTTGCTCCGTCATTCTCTCTCTGTAGGATACTTCCTTCTCGGTCTACTCGGTTCAGCTGCTAGACGTTTAACAAAGCCAAAAATAAGGCACGCTTTCCATGGTTACCGGATGTTACCACCATCTGCCAACCCACCTTACATACCGTTTAACTAATTTTCATTCATTCTCCATCTAATTGGCAATCCTTTGGACTATCATCGATTAACCTTATTCTCGCGTAATCGTAACGAACTTTTTCGTTTGCGAATTATTGCCACGGTATTTTCTTTTCTAACCGAAATGACAATTATCGCTAAATGCATTTTCACTTTCTTTCATAGGTAATTAATCCTTGATATTAGTTAGTACAATAAGCCATAATTAAAAAGTTTCCTATACGAAAGTAACGTATATCGCTCGTGTTCTAATGCGATACGTATTATTCGACTGTCCGTAGTTCACTTCATTTCCTTTTATACCGACCAACCTTACTCTTAATCCTTCTCCGTAATAAGTAAGTACATCTATCTAACTGACTAACGATATTACGATGTATCGATTATTCCACTCGTTCGTTTCTTTTTCTTTTTTTTTCCTTTTTTCCCTCCAATGCCGAACATTCCCGTGTAATAGTCGTTCACCAACAAATTACCATGTATCTTTCCAATATATATGATACGAAGAAAACACGAATTACGTATCGGTCGATGATAACTTTCATTTGAGAACATTTTTTCTCGGCAATATAGTTTTCTCGAAAGTAATAGGTCATTTTCTTAGATAAGAAACTACATTTTCCTTTACGGTATTAAATATTTTTCTTCTTTCAACGAATCGACCGTCATTTCGAAAATGTCCACGTCGAGTAGAACGAATGAAAATTTGATCGAATTGAAAAAAATCTCGTTGGAAAATTTCAATCCAACTTTCGTTAAAAATCGCAAGATGAGGTAATAAGTAATACGCGATGAATTTCTAAACATCCCCACTTTCTCTGCATTTATGTAGAAATAAAAACTACAAACTCCTCTTTGCGACAATGAGATTGTATTCTAATTGATCGATATTCATATCGATTATCAGCGAATGTAACTTGCCAACACCGAACATTATTTCGTGGCACATGAAATCGTGTTATAAAAAATAAATCGTCCTCTCGGATTATTACCGGTAATTAACCCGGTAGCTCTGCGTACCACATATTTCCCACATTCTTTATATCCTCGCAGCAGTTTCATTTCGTCTAATTCGCTTTAATTGAATTTTATTTTCCATGTCCTTATAAATTACGAAACTTAACTCATAACCTTGTCGATCCAAGGCACGAATTTCTGAATATTAGTATATACACCTGGCAGATGTTCTCGACCGCATCCTATACCCCAGGATACAAGACCGATTAGTACGTGCCTTCCTTCCACGGACATGGTTAAAGGACCACCCGAGTCTCCCTATTCGAAAATGAACTTCTAAGTAAGTATCTATATGAATACGAATTCGTATTTTCCAATGGTTAATTAACTCACCTGACAGGAATCTCTGCCACCTTCCTTATAACCTGCGCATAAAAACACGTCATGAATGGTTTCCCGTCTTCCAGCTGCTCTAAACCAACGTTGACATCTCTCGTTTGGGATTACCTGCAAATAATTACTTTTTTCTTACTTTCCACGATCGGCCGAAATTTCAATCGTGTACTAAGTACGCGTCACTTGGCCCACGTGTCGCGTGTATACGCACTTCCACGTCAACCTCTTGAAGAATCGACGGCGCTGAACTTTGTCCATGCCGGGTTCTACCCCAACCAGCAACCGTCGCCGTACGTCCGGATATCTTTAGATTTTTCGCTGGCAAACAAACAGGTACGATATGTTGTTTAAACGCCACTGTTTTCGAAAGTTTCACCAATGCAACGTCATTTCGGAAGTCGGTTGCCGAGTATTGCGGATGGACCTGTAATTTTCATGAAGAAGGCATTCAATTCTCTCTCTCTCTCCCTCTCTTTATACTCACACGCAGACGCGCGCTTGTATATCTACTACTTATCTGTCTCTTTACCTTTTGTCACAAGACGAAAAGAAAAGACATTGTGCACATTTTCACCCACCTCTTTCCTTTCCACGTTAAATTCTTCGTGTAGCAATCGTTCGGATGCGTCCCTTACGTCCCACTCACCGAGGCGTACCTTCAGATTGCCATTCGGTGTTCTATAGACAAAGAAACATTCATTTTCACTATTAAAAGTCAAACTTTCAATTATCCAATATTATTCCTAGATATCGCAAATATTTTACTAACGTTGCAACGCAATGCGCTGCCGTAACGACCCATCTGTTATTCAGTAAAGCGCCGCCGCATGATAGTTTCTTTGTTAAAAATCCCGATTTGATAATGGCAGCCTAAATATCGAGAAACAATACAATTTAATCATAACGATTATTTTACTTTTTACAAAAAATTTATCGGATCGCGTAATGGGATTTTTTTTCAAAAATTACTTACCTGCCAAGGATGACTACCGAAATTCGAACTATGCCCACCTACGATTCTGTTGCTTCTCGTATAAAGTTCACCGCAACCTGTAACGTAAAACGAAATCATGTAGACCAAATTTTCCAATCTCATCTGCTGAATTTCACACGAATTACGCGAACGATTATTTCGAATAAAGCTACGTTGCGGATAACAGTGTTTTCTCACTAGAGGGGGGAAAAAAAAGAAAAAAGATACGATTTAAAGGTATAATTTTTTTACTTCAAGTTTAAACAACCAAGCATATCGATATCGATATCGAATACCCACATGTTCATATTCGATACCGATGTCAGGAATATTGAAAAATTTGGCCAAATTGAATATTTTTGCAAATCTTACGCGTCTCTTACTCGGAAAGTTCTTCCTCGTAATATTCCACGATTATTCCACATTCCTCTACTTTTTTTCTCCTTCTTTTTTCCTTTCATCTCTTTACTATCCTTCACCCGATATTTATTTTTGCCGTGGTGCTAGCGATAAAGCCACACGTGAAAATGTGCGAATAGATAGAAAAGAGATGTCAAATAGAAAAAGTGAGATGCGAAGCGAAGAAAAATCTTTCCTTCTTTCCTCATTCCGATTTATCGCACGATTATTCGGGAAACGTTCTTTCATCCGTTAATCGATCTAATTCCATCATTGCCAATGCCGTTGCGAATTTCGAAAAATAGGAGAGAATACAGAAAAAGTCTGGCAGAATTTTCAAGTGGCAAACAGAAATAGGAGATAATACATAGTTTGAACTAAACTAATTCATATGCGCGCGCGCCTGTGAAAATATATATATATATATGTATATGTATGTTATATGTATATATATATACATATACATATACATGTACATATATGTATGTGTGTAACGCACACGCATATTAATACTGGTGCAAAACTTTTGACTGTGCGACTTGATGCGGATTACCACGATATTTGGAATAATCCACCGAGTTTGAGACGTCTTCGCTTGGTGTGTGCATCCCCGAAACTTGGGGATAAGCGGCATCGTATTCATCCTGAGGATAATCAAGCTGGTGTGGATGGTAAATCGATGGACGACTCGTATACACAGGTCGATCGTAATCCCATGACTGAGAAGACTGATAAACGGTCGTTGGTTTGTGCGCGATGTCGGTATACAGGTAGCTCGTTCCATGTTCGTGCTGACCACTATACGCCGGTTTACTTGGCCTTGCCAAGTTGTCGTAGATTTGCACATCATCGTCCACATAGGGATGTTGATTTCCCAAGTTTAACGAAAGCGCTATGTTTAAACAACCTCGATTTTATCTGCTCTACGTGATTAATCGCTATTTCCGATCGGCCCAAAAACATTATTACCATTTATTACCATTTATTACGATTTATTACGATTTATACCGGTTTCTAAGCGTTTAACTCTACTTGTAATTCCGTTCATTCGATCCGAGTTAATCCTGCTTTCATGTACATAGATCTGAAGAACGAAACACCTCGATATCCTCTCCATCCTCTCTATCCTCTCTACGATGCACTATTCCCTTTTTCCTTAGCTACTACCCTATTTCAAATATTTTCATCTTATCGCACCAACATTTTCATTCTATATATGATAACCGAACAATGTATAACGATATTTGACAATTTGAGATTTCCGGTCTAGGAGGAAAGCCTAGGAGAATAGAAGATTCGAGAAAAGGAAGGGGATATATAGTGAAAGATTGGATGAAAACTCACTAGCGTTCTGCAGCAACCCGATCGTCGGTCGTGGTATTTTTTCCGGAATATCATCGTCATCGACGCAACAACTCCATATCAATCCTCCAGAACATAGATCGACTGGACGACCACCTCCGAGAACGCAACTGATACTAAGGCCACAATCGAATGTCGCTCCTTTGTACGTACATGTTTGAGGTATCACTGAAACAAAGTAAATAGTTGTGAAGAATCAGCTCGCTCGTTTTTCTCGCCTTACAAACGATATGTACATACATGTACGCATGTATGTACGCTCCCTGTCCGTACACGCGACACACGCAAACACGCACAGGCAAGCCAAATAGAAAACTAAGCAAGCCAAGTATACGTATAACTCGTATAATCGAGAATCGCAATTAGTAAACGTTATTTCATATTTCTTCGTGTTATTTCTACGTTATATACTTCGTATAACGTATACGTATCCGCAAGCAAGGAAGAAAATGAGTTGCAAGCTAATTTTTCAATCATCGTCGTATTAACCATTCACACTCTTGTCTCTATCAATGTTGACAAAATGTTTTTTACATGTAACGTCTCGTTGCGTCTCGTGTCGAGTTTCGTTGTCGTCCAGTCGTACACGTCCCGATGCCTCGTTGTACGATATACCGCATTGCTTTCTTTCGGTCTGTTTGTTCAGATAAACACACGGCTGCTTTCGTTCCAAATTACGATTTCATAAGTGAAATCGTAAATTCGATGCGTCTACGCGACGAGATCGAGTAGGAAAGTCGGACAGCCAGTGCTTCGATTATCCGTACATAATCCGTACGAATGCAATTAAATCTTTAAGTTTTTTCTTCCATCTTTCTCTTTTATTCGACTAAAAATATTATTTAACGTTCGATCTTTCTTGAAGCTCGATTTATTTCTCGAGGGGAGCATCATTCTTTCATTTCGATTTCTCTTATACGAAACGTACGAAACGTACTTCTACCCAACATGTCCATTAAGCCATTATGTAGATCGGTATTATGACCTCGATGATCTTCGGTATAATTTCGTTTCTTCCTCAGAGCTTGAACGAGGAGGGTACCTTGTTGTTCACTGTTCAATTTACGGCTTCTTCCTTCTCTGTAACTAGCCCTTGTCCACTGTCCTGATTCTCCGCTATTCATCTTTTCCTTCAGCCGACGAAGGAATTCGGGAAAATCGTTTTCTTCCACGCTCTCGTCCAAATATCCCACGTCGATATTCCGTCTGTTAGTCGCTAACCGTCTTTGTTTCATATTCGTATTCATATTCTTGTTATCCGAGATGGAAATATAACTTTTGCTATCGTTACCGACGTCTTCGGCCATGTTACGAATACGCTTCCCTCCGAATTGCCTTTTCCGATTCTCAAACGCGTTTAGCTGCGACAAATTTTCTCTATTCCCACCATCCAACCTACCTTCCGATTCCTCTTTATATCTATTTCCAGACTTTTCCAAATTCTCCTCATCTCCGTTCCACGTTCCTTCTCCTCTTGGATCGAAATTCACGCTTTTCCTTTTATCGATATCTACCTTTCGTACAAAGCCTTCGAACGGGTTCCCAATTGGCAAACTATTCTCCAGCTTGCCCGTTTCTCTGAAACTTCTATTGGTCGATAGTTGCTTTTGAATCCGTAAGCTCAGAGAATCTTGCTCTGCAACCTGTCCGGTAGACAACAACGACGATTTCTCCGCTCTTTCATTTTTCCTAGATTTCTGCAATTTCGAAAACCAATTGCGTAAATGTGACAAAGACGGTGTAGTAGTGGTGACCAAAGGCCGATCGTAACTCACTGCATCGTAGTTACCGTGCTTGAATGCGGTAGCAGTTACTATGAGAAACACGTGTATAACCACGACCACACTCATGATCTGATATGCTTCTAATTTATCGTCCGAATAAATTAGACTGGTACTAACGTGTCGTCACAAATCGCGTCATAACAAATACGCAAGTTACTTTTCCTCGGTACAACTCTCGACTTGATCGACTCGATCGATTTCATTCCTTTGTTATCGTGGAGAACCGCGCAAGTTGACGATAATCCCGGGAAAACATGGATGAAATCGGGCCTTCGGCATTTTACCTTCATTCCATAGATCGACTGGATCGAATGGTATATATCACCTGGTAGATTCCTCTGCCAGGGATGATATCGAAATGAAACACCTCTGCGCGTGGTCGCCTGTTTCGGGGTGTTGCACCAGAAATAATCCGTTGGTTAGAGAGCAACGTTCTTCGTCACCTTCTTCGCCACCTTCTTCGCCACCTTCTTCGCCACCTTCTTCGCTTTTATGCCCATGCACAGGCTATTTTCCTTATTTTCCTTATCCTCTTCGATATCAATTTTCACCTGGCCTATCGACTAATCGATGTGCTCCACCGACTGACTCCGAGACTGTACCGGCATTCAAACAAGCGTTCCTGGCTTTCACCGACGTCAGCTTTCTCATTGCTATCATAGCACGTCCTTCCTAACATTGGTCCCCCACTTTTTCTCTTCTTCACTCTCTTTTGCTTTCTTCCCCCTACTCCGCGCTATCGTCTCGTCTCTTCCTTACCCCCTGCGTTCCTTTCTCTTCCCACGCGCGCCTCTCTGCTCGTCTACCGTATCATCCTTCCACCGGCCACCACCGCGGTACAAATCGAGCAATTGCGAGTATCAATCGGGAAATAACAGAGAAACCTATACGGTAATTAATCGACATTCCGATCTATACGTATTATTATTATTATCATTATTATTAATATCCCTTGGAATCAGCGCGGTAGGACAACGATAAAGCGTAGGAAAGACGAGCCGAGGAACGAATGTATTTACGAGCGAAACGATATCGCGACTATGTTGACGCGATAATAACCTAATAACGACAGAAATTCACTGATAAATAGAACGATTCGAAATGTCTAATTTCTCGTCGCGTTGTATATTCGCATGAAACTTACGTCCGAGTTCGTCGAAAAATCGTGTCTGCCCTTCCGAATCGACTACATTTTCCATTGTAGTTTCCTTCGTTGTATCTAGATCTAGAATCGAAATGTGTAATTATATTAGCACAAACGTTATGCAAAAGAACAATGACTGATGTTCTATCCAAGTGTCGTGATCGATATGCTTTCGTATGTTTCGTGAAAATTAAGAGAAACGATATAAACATACTATTCGCTTCTTTTTATCAACTCAGACTCACCAAATTTCTCTAAATACCGGTCATTTTTCCTCTCATCGGCTTGACAATAGTATCCAACGAGGAGCAGAATAAAAGGCAAACGTGCAAGGAAATTCATCTCTCTCTCCCCCTCCCCCCTCCCTCCCTCGCCCTTTTCTCAGAGATCTAAACCGACCGACTTCTTGGTTGATGCTGGTCAATGTTGCACCTCCTCTTCCAGCTGTTCACCGATGCAGAGGAACACGTTAAATTTTGATCGATATTTACCCGATAGTTTCCTGCCTGTGCAATATCTTTTCCCTCCAAATCCTTTTATTCCTTGCCCTTTTACCAACATCCATTCGGCAATGATAACTCGCATAGCTCCTCTGATTTATTCGAACAGAATCGGAGCAAAAAGTTCAATCGATGATCCGACATTCTTGCCAACCTACTTCTTCCCGCTGTTCTTTCGAAATCCAGTTCAGGAGAATACGATAGAATTCTGGGTAATGATCATATGATCGTAACGATCTGGCTAACGATCGATTGCATTTCTAGTCCTTTCGGTTTTGATAACACAATTTCTTTTCTCTCTATTTTTCTTTTTCCTTCTTTCCTTCCCCTCTCTTCCTCCTTTTCCGCCTTTTCCTCCTTTTCCTCCNTTTCTACGTAATATAAATATAAATATACGATATAAGTATACGATATCTTTCGTTTCCCAGAGAGCACTTTGATCAATTACATTGAAAGGAAGAACGATATGATAACGAAAGGAACACGAATATTGGTTCTTTAATTTCGTTCCTGAACTCTGTTTCTTTCTCTTTTCCTGTCTGTCGTTCGTGTGTCGTTGGTGTGTCGTTGGTGTACCGTAAGGACACGCGAAGCGTAGCGAAGGCATTCACACGTAGTGTGGTCCGGTAGAAAAGTGGGTCGAGAAACCAGGTCACCGAAACAAGTGGCACGTCGTCTTTTCGTGTCGTTGCTTCGTAACACGTTCTCAGTTCCCTACACCGTCCCGTGAACGTGTGGCATACCCGTGAAACCGTAGCATTACACCTTTGGTTATTAGTGAAAGTTAGAGTCGGTAACTTTCGACTTTGACAATGGCGATTTGACTTGCACATGAATCCGCTCGTCCGAACACTCTTGGTAACACTATCCCCATCTCAATATCTATTTCGCGCACCTTCTGTTTCTTTATTACGAACTACGTGAAATTCGTAAGGAACTATTTAGCGATCAACGCGCGCGTACAAATACCAATTTCATCTCTTCTTTTACAACCGCATTAAAAACTCCAGCTCGATTAGCGTGTTCGATACGAGAAATTCCATTTACACTTCGTAACTACTTTATTCCCTTTTATTTCCGATCCTAGGCATTACATTTACAGATATTGTAATTTATCAAAGCGGATCATATACGCACGCATACACGCAGGCATACACATACGTCGTTAAACGAGACACAAGTGGTTAAACGCCTGATCAGCGCGCCGGTCTCGATGACCAATTTCTCCGCGAATTCACCACCCTGCTCTGCAGAATTCTTCAAAATAAAAAGAGCGCAGGTGTTCAATTTCAATTACATTTCCATCGCGATCAACATCACTGCGACGTCTTTCCTTTGACGATTACCGGATGACACTGCGAAGAAAGGAGGAGATCCTCGAACACAAGGTTGACTACTGATGAGGAACGGAAATACAGCATCCAAAGGCCTCTCTCTCTCTCTCTCTCTCTCACACACACCCATGATAGTTTCTCTCATTCCTCTCCCCGCTGCCCATAAGCCATCCTTTCTTCCCTTTCACAATCTCTCTCTCTCTCTCTCTCTCTCTCTCTCT
>NIJG01000273.1:11362-31352 GCA_002201625.1 Euglossa dilemma | reverse complement strand
CTCTCTCTCTCTCTCTCCCTCTCTCTTTCTCTCTCTCTTTCAATTATTCGTTTGCCAACTCGCGTTTAACACGTATTGTTCAGCCTTGAACTTGTAACACGTATATATCTTTTTATTTTTATCATATTTCTATCAAATAAGATCTAATAAACACATTACTGTTATTTTTTATTCATCTCGATTGTTTGCGATAAACAACCGATAAATTTTAAACAACCATAAAATCCTTCGTTTTAGCATTCCAATAATCGTATTATTGCTAACGAAAAGTCATCATTATCGTCAACGATCAACGAAATACGCGTTTAATAATTAACGAGATGCGTAATAACTCTTCAGTTTATAGTAATTCGATAACTTTGAGACGTGCTACTTTCATTCGCAAAGATCATCGCATCGATCCACCTAACTATATCATATTTATATGGTTCTGAGAGAAAACGAAAAGCATTCGGATACATTTAATCATCTTCTTCAAATCTAAAACTCAATGATAAAATATTCTTACATTTTCGAACAGAGTTCGAGTTGGAAGAGGCTCACCGTCCTATTTTCTGAAATACATACAAATAAGTGCATATATCTATCGTGCAAAATCGTACGCAAGATTTATTATATTCCTTATAATCGAAGGTAGGAAGCTTAAAAATTATATTCGACACGAGCATCCATAAATTAGTTGACAGAAAATCAACAGAATTCTTAAGTGAATTCTTTCTTTTTTTTTTCTTTTTTTTTTTTTACTACACATTGTCGTGTCTTTTGTTCTTTTAAATTGCATTGTTTAGGCTTGAGCGTATAAAATGAATTTTCCTAATTAATCTACGCATTTGCATTTTCTATTTTTTCCACGATATCGATAAAATTACCCACTACGTAAACACCTATATTCTCGAGTAATTACACTTCATTCTCTCAGATATATAATTATCTATAATTAGATTTGCATTCCCGGGCGTTTTCAAAATTTCAAGAAACTTTTCTATTCTTTTTCCTAAATCTCTCTTGTGAGTCATAAATTTATTAGTATTGCAAATATACCGATACATTCTTCCTAATAAATGCTCAACGTTTTCTAATTTATTGATTCAATTTGATAAGTTATTTTTACAAACGAAAAGAAATAATATTTCACTTACGGTTTCTTATTTTATAATATCATAGTTCTACTCTTTATAACAATCAACGAGCATAATAATGTTTATAAATGTATTTGCCATTAATATTAGTATTCTCTCTTATACGTTATTTCCAATCTCATCGTTATATTCGGTATTAATTTCAGCTACTATTGTTAGTCGAATCTCTTTTTACCTAATTTTAATTGAATCGGTAACGTTGGAAATGACCCTAAAGTAGCAAGAACTATCTAAAAATCTTTCTCGTGAATTATATAAAAAATCCATCCTTTCATATATTCTTTTCTATTTTCTTTATGATTTAACAAATGATTTCTCATATCTGTTTTATTTTGCTCAACTTGTCACTTTCAGTTATATACATACTACGTAAAACGATAAAACTTTTGACTTTTTCCAAGCTCGATATTTCAGTTTATATGGTACTATGAACAAAGTGCTTCTATATCTCATCTTTCATGATAAATATTCTTTCTAGCTCAACTGTTATAATTACTGCCTTTCATTAAGGCAGATAATATATATATATATATCATATATAATTGCATAGAAATTGTAACAGCTCCAGTAATTCTGATCGATCATAGATGTCGCCACATCAGCTTGTTTTTATTTATCGCGTTGAATATCTATTTATACAATTGAAATGCGATTCATAATTCAACGTGTACTTTCGTATCTCTTTCAATATCAATTTTATTTTATAACTATATAGGTGTGTAATTTAGCATTCGTGCATAAGTATACAGTGCCTTAATATCCTATATACTAATTATTCTTCTTCTTATTATTATTACTATTATTATTACTATTATTATCACTATTATTATCATTACTAATCATCGTCATCAACAGTTACAGATTCGAAGCGGAAAAGTTTTCAAGTGACTACTAAAGAAGATTGCTAAGAAAGTTTGAAACGTATGACACAAGTTATTTTCTTCTTCGGTTCATCGTATGAAACATAAACAAAAGCCAAAGTTGTTTGCATTAGTATGCTTTTTGACGTAAACAATGAAAATTTTTGAGGGAAAAGTGGTTGCTCTAGGTTCACATGGTAAATTTTTCATAGGAATAGATGAAATTTATGATAACTTTGTATTATTTCTCCTATTATAATTTCTCTTACGGTATTGTAGATTATATTTCTTTCTTATATTTTATCTTATTCTATATTCATTATATTCTATATTTCGTTAGTTTGAAATGAAATTTTCAAATTCATTTCCCGTGTTATTTAATTCTTATTAATAATTTTGCAGGTGTCGGTAAAACAAGTATGATTATGTGTTATATTGAAAAGGCATTAAATGAACATTTTAATCCAACGATCGGAGCTTTATTTTTTACTTGTAAACTAAATGTGGAAAACGCAAAAGTAATGCTGCGGGTAAAATAATACTTATAAAATAATATTGTATATGTATTTTAACCATTTCGGCAAATTGTCTATTCGCATATGTAGTATACGTAACATTTATTTCTCTCTATTTTTTAACCTCTTATATATGTTTATTTGGACACGTATATAATAATAGTATATAATAATAATAATAGAGATTTTTGAAAGAAAATAGAATATAATGTACGGAAGAAAGTAGGCTTACCTGCTCTGCAATTAGAATTAAATATTGTACGTCTTTATTTGTTTTGTGACACATAGGTTTGGGATACGGCAGGACAAGAAAGGTTCAGATCAATGGCACCGATATACTACAGAAATGCTAATGCAGCTATGCTGGTGTTTGATTTAACTCAGTATAATACATTTGCAGCGATGAAACGATGGGTAACAGAACTTAGGAGAAACGTAGAGAAAACTATGATACTGGTAGTTATCGGGAACAAATCAGACTTAATAAAAGAACGGCAAGTCGATGCAGAAGAGGGTAGAGTGTACGCAAGTAATATTGGTGCAACCTATTATGAAACGTCGATTTTTCAACGTGAGGGTATTGAAAATGTATTTCTGGCTATCGGTAGAGGTCTCCTTGGATTACCTATAACAGAACGCGATTCAACGTCGATTAGGGTATACGAATCAACGAATTTAAATTGGAGCAGTACAGAGAAATTATGCACGCCTATTCTCGAGGAAAGCGCTGAAAATATCAGTATTGCGCATGGAATACAAGAAAAACCGTATGCATGTTGCTAACCTCCTATGCCTTGTTTCTTGGCTTTTAAGATAGTTCATTTCTAAGATATCTAAGATGTCATTTTTTTCATTATTCTTTAATAACAATTTAACATAAAATCTTGACTTCCCCTTTTCTGCCTATATTTAGGATATACCTAAACATGGATAATTTGGGTTTATAATTAGCATTTCATTATTTCCAATACAAAGAGGTACCTATGTGTTATTTGTAAATTCTTTTTATAAATATATCTTANTAATTTTTTAATAAAAGTAAAAGACCGATAATGTATTATAGTAATACTAATGAACATGCTGAATATTATTATTATTATTATTAAATTAAAACGTGGAATCCGCTTATTTAATTTATGAATTGATTAACGGTTTCTGTATATAAAATCGATCGATTCAATTTAGTATTACACAGTATGTATTATATTAATGTACATAATATAACAAATAGAGGAGTTTTGTATTCATAAGCATAGAACGTTGGTCGTGAGGTGAGTCATTCTTTAAGCCAAGCTTCGCGAAGCGTAACGCATCCCAGCTTTGTTTATGTTTAACTTGTCTCACTTCCGTTACATAAGCATTTCTTTAGCATATCTTTAGTCGTGCCTCCAACAATTTACAGTAACGATGATTCACTGCCCACTGCATTCTTTTGAACGATTCCGTTAAATTAGCTAATTATCATCGGATATAATGCGGATTATACTCTTAGTAAAGGCAAAAAGTTGACATTAAAATATAAATATACCTTACGTTTAATCATCATCATCATCATCATCATCATCATCATCATCAGCAGCAGCAGCAGCAGCAGCCCATTGATGTATATACATTAATGTTGCATTCTATCTATTTTTCAGTCGAATTGTCTCTATGATGGAAAATAAATTTAATCAATTGTAGAAAATGACGTTGCCTTCATTTTATATTGACCCTCTACTGTACACAGTTACAATATTGTACGGTGCGAGTAACCTAATTAGCCGTATTCATGCTGCGCGACCAAGTCACGTGAATAAGTGCGGGAAGAAAGGATTTGTGATACGCGGTATTTGAACATCGTGATGTGTACACGTAACCGAGTAAGAAAACAATGTACCGTGAATGCGCATTAAAAGAGTTCCTTCGAGCCTACGACTAGATCTACAATAGAAGAAGGAGAAGCAATGGATAGAGAAACGTTCCTAACGTAATAGCAGCTTTGGAGAACTCTCTTTACGTTTTGTATAAGAGAGCACTACCGTTCCTTTGTATTCTCAGTCAAGTTTAGATCGTTGAATATTACAGAAATCTCAGTAGAAAACTATTTCAATCTAACCGGATCATATATACACATGTATCATATACGATGTATGACTGCGTTATCGATAATCTAGTTATTTCTTTTATAACAGTGAGCGTACATTCGGTTATTCGTCGTTAACAATTTCAATCTCTTTTCTCGTTATTAAGCGTACGGTTGTCGATATTATTAAAAATTATTTAAAATGTTCCCTCCGCGTCGTGTGTCCTTATCGCTTGTATTTCCAACACTGCTACTTCAACAATGTTCAATTATTCTGTGCCTTATGATCGATAATCATTTAATACTTCCTACGAATGGTAATTTTTACGAAAGAAAGAAAGAAAGGAAAAGACAGAGAAAAATAAAGGTGTTTCAATTGTTCGACAATAATGATAAAAATAAATTTCTCCCTTAGATTGTTACACAAGAATATCAGTTGGTTCGAAATTACGCGACGTGAACATTGTGTTACGAACAAATGTCGCAAGTTTAATGGAGTGTGAGGAAAATTGCTTAAAAAACAGACACGGTTGCAAAGCATTTTCATTTGGGTACGGGAATATCGTCGATATCGAATACAAAAAAGTGAAGCATCGACTCCTGAAATAGGTTTTCTTTATCAATCGATTGCCTTTTTCAGCGTTGGCGTAAAGGGTAATAGTACATGTTTGATTAGCTCACAGATACCGACGTTACAAAATTTAGAAGCACATCCAGAGTACGATGTTTATGCGATAAAACGGCAAGATTTGTTACCGTGTGATTTTCACCGTTTCTATAGAGGTTTCGCCCGTGAAAGTGAGAATCGTTCAACAAAAACAAATAAATCGATTAGAAAAGGATCGACGATGTATATCAACAAATATTATCCCTTCTCAAAGTTTGGAATAGGGTCAATGCCGGTATTGATATCACAAAATGCACTGTCATTCTCGAGGTAATGCTGGTACAATAATCATCTAATCTTATTTACTTATCCTATCAATCGTTCAATTATTTCCGTTATATTTATTCATCGTATTATTTCTATTGCGTTTGAATAACTTTATACCTTTCCCCTTTCCCTTTTCCCATTTTATCTCCTTTTTCCTTTTCCTCTTAAGGATCTACGCGTATTTTTCTTTCCGAAAATTCCAATATAAACCAAATATGTAGAAGAATATATGTTTAAAATTTCAAGAAACAAACATGACGTGGCAAATTATGGACGCTTCTATGATTTGTTTATCAACCATGATAGACATTCCCTTTCCGATGACACGAACCATCAAATCCTGGATATGATGGGAAAGAAAAATGAAAGAATATTAAACAACTCTTTCGGTAAGTTGTAATATTTTATGCACATCGATCTTTATTGCGCCGTTAAGTGACTTGCAAAGGAGATAATAATTCCGTATTTAAACTATCTAAAAATCAAATAAACTTATTCTTCGCTTAAACATCAAAAATATCTACTTACAGCGTTATTAACATGTAAATAACGATGTTGCTATCAGGTACTTCAAATAATTATTACAATAGCATTATCGATTAACTTTTCCCGCTAAATACTTCTCAGAGTTAGAATTAAGCTATAAAGTCGAATTGTTAAAATTCAAAAAATTTATTATTTGTGAAATTATTTGTTGTTGAATGGGTATTGAATATGAATATGTATATGACCGGTTTTTTCGAATAATACCGTAATTACAATGACCAAGCTACCTGAACTAATCGCATCTTGCGTCCTTGATAAATCTCCAAGGACTCGAATAATAGAACTTATTCAACATTAAAATCGCATCATTTTAATATATGGAAAATTCGATGAAAACAAAAAGTTGCTAATTTGTTGCATTTTCTGGATAAAACGGATACGAAAAGTAACAAATATCGATATATCTAATAGCTGAACAGTAATATACTAAACCTGAAGATCTAGATAATTCTATCGCGATATTATACGATATATATTAAATATAACTTTGTTAGTTGAAAAATTAAGAAAAAGTATTTGTAAGAATCATTGCATTTGTATATCAAGAAACTAATCCTTTTGAATAAACTTTAGCAATCTCAAGTCCCTCCTCCACCGTGCGAATATCCCCTCCCACTATTGTAACAGAAGCGCTCACTTTTCTATAAAACCATGCAGAACTGCAATTTCACTATTACCATTTACGCGTATTGGTGTTTTCATCTTACATATATATATATATATATATATAATATGTAATATACTACGACACATGTACCTTAATATACCCGTAACGGATAAAAATAGTTGAAAGTAGTAGTTTAAAAATATTTATATGAAAAGATAGTTTCATTAATAGTAACTATGGTAACTAAAGACATTGTTCTGGTGCTTATTATAAAGATCGTCTTGGAAAAGAAAGACAATAGTTTTGGTTCTTTTAAATAACAGAAGATAGATTTCCTTCCATTCGCATCGTGTTAACTTCCTCAACAACAACAACAAAATAAAAATAATAGTAACAACAACAACAACAACAACAACAACAACAACAATAATAATAATAATAATAATAATAATAATAAAGGAAGGAAACGGAAGAGAAAGAGTAATAAAAATGTTTATTAAATCGTGGTTTTGGAGCCTCCTTCTTGCTTTACTTTTCCTTCGCATAATCTGTAGTTCAACAATCTCGGAGAGAAGTAACGATGATGATTTTACACGTAAGTTTACATTGAAACTACAGAATAGTAAAATTTTATGAATTCATTAGAAAATCTTGCGTAAATGTTCTCATAAAATACGAGAATATTAATATATTACTATTTTATAAGCATGTATTTTAATTGTTGAAAAAATTTATTTAAAATATCCAGTTATAATCTGTCATCGAAAATTGCAACCTGGCAAGAAAATGATGGGATTGTTTATTGAACGCATCGTAAATTGTGAAAACCTGCAGGATTGTTGTCGGGCATGCGATCACGAAAGGAGTTTCGCCTGTAAAGGTTTCAATCATAGGTATGCAAAGATATATATATATATATACACACACAGATACATTTATATAATATATAGTCTAAGCAATATTTATATTAATCGTTAATTCTTATTTATCGTTTTTCATATTATCAAAGAAACTTAACGAATGTTTAATATGTATGAAATAATAATTTCAATGCAATTAGCTTTGTATCGTAATGCTATTTACATTGTAATCCAAAGACACAGAACTGATGACTCGAAATGTACTTGTGAACTGACGTCAACACCATACTTACGTATGGATAACACGGAAAATTTCCTAGTCGATAATCATTATGATTACTATGGAAAGATTGAAAATTGTCCCTCTTCGATATGGCATAATGACGGTATATTACAGTGGAAAGATCGTATTAAAAACTATAGACAAAGTGGTCAAAATACATGGTTTCACCTTGAAAGTATAAATAAAGATTTTCCACACGAATCATCGATATTACCAGATCATTCGATCTATGAAGAGAGCGATTCACCAAATCGCAAATCAGATCATGATTCTTCCACTACTCCCGTACAAACTGATAAACAATTTCATTACGAAGAAATTAATGGTAAATAATCCTGTGTGAATTACGATACGGTACAATTACGATAATACAATTACCTGTTTCTATATTGCAACGATATATCTGCTGTATCCTTACGTACATAATATCACGTCGTACAGATCTGCTTACTGAATTCAACCGATGCATAAATACACGTTACATTCTGTATATTATTAAACAAAAGTTTATATTATATTTCCTAGGTTTTACTCCACGGTACAATAATTTAAATTGGAATCGTAACTGGAAAAGTCCAATGTCTCGTTATTCCGATGGTATTCGTCACGGTACATTTCCGAATTCTCATATTAATCATAATAAAGGAAATACGGATGTAAAATCTGCAACTTTCCCCGATTCACGGCTAGATGATCGCTCAGTGATTCAAGGACTTGTCATTCCTAACGAAAATAAACAGTATTATGGACAATTTTATAATTATGGTAATGCATTCGGCTACAACGATAATTACGCCTCCACTCCAAAGGACACGTATTTCGAGAAACACGAAACATTAAAAGCGACACGAAAATGTTCAGTGAAAGTTGCCTCGGGTTCAAAATTAAGCAGAACTGTCTTACGAAAGACCTGCGTTGCACATGATTTGGAACAATGCGAAGAGTTTTGTACTAACGAAACAAGTTTCTCCTGTGAAAGTTTTGCTTATCGGTAAGTGAAAGTAAATAAGAATTTTCCAAGCGATAGCACGAACAATGATAAAGCTGCTGTACCCTTTAAATTCTATCATCCATTTACTTTACGTGCCTTCATTTTGCCTCCTCAAGCACATTATTATACCATTGCACGCTTTCAATTTTTCAAACGCACGATTCTTCGATATTAACTGCTATTATCACATCCGTAATAAACCAAGATTCAATCATTTTATCGTAGTTGAAACCTTTTTTTCCAATTAAATTACACGCATATTGCTAATTTTATGTTAATTACTTAACTTTCCTTATCTACTGTTTTCTATTCTTCTCTCGCATTGCGTAGATACAACATATTAACTACAAATCCTACCGATAATTGTTTGTTGAGCGATCTATCCTATCAAGATTTAAATTTCTACACGGATCTTGAACCAAATCGCGATTATGATAGTTACGTACTAATATCAGATACCAAGATCTGTTATTTGAAACAATCGGCGAGTCGATATCCGTTAGAAGAATGTTTTTCAAGAGTTAGGAGTGGATTTACCATGCCGATGGATATCACAAGGAAATCAATATTCGTTAACGATTTCGGAGAATGCCAGTTTGCGTGTACTACATTGCGAAAGTTTGTTTGTAGGAGTTTTGTTTTTAAATATCCAATGCTTAATCGCAGAGTGCACGGTCACCAACACGTATCCACGAATTGTCTTTTAAGCGATTTACCGGCAGATCAAATAAACCCCAACAAAATGCCAGATATGGACGGTGCTGAATTGTACGAAAGGAATACTTTCTCTTATGGTTGCGAAACATATCCTTCGCCATATTTCATTTCGAACACGATCACTTCGCACAAAGATAAAGAATCTCTTCCGAGGCAAATAGATGAAATTTGTTACTCCGAATATCATAGACCGTGTAAATTAATGTCTCATGCGGTAGTATCTTCGATGCGAGCCGTTAGAAAATCCGATTGCCGCCGCAAGTGTTCAGCGATGAGAAACACCGGCGTAATACCTTGCATGTCGTTCAATTACATGTGGGTATTCTCTTATTTCCTTCGATACCCATTTCCTATGCAATGTCATAATATTATAGTATCGAAATTCCGTTTATTAATTAATTATTCCTTTCAATCATTTCTAGCGATGTTAATGATAATACGCGGGATAACTGTTTTTTAAGCGACATATCGATACGAGATCTAAGACCGAATCTGGACTATGTTCGTGATAACGACCACGCGTTATACACATGGAAAGAATTTGATCCGTATTGTAATTTAAACGGGAATACTCGTGATACGATAAGTACATCGATGTTTGAAAAGCATAGCCAGTTAGATTCTCCTGTGTTTCTCAATTATCCGAGTACTCCAAAGAATTTCTACAGCGAAACTGGTGTCTACGACGGGTCGGTTTTGGAAAAATGGAAGGGCAACTTTAATTACGAAGACGATGGGTATGATTTCAAACATAAGTCATCTAATTGGGACGGCAAATCTCCTCTTGACCCCGATAGTTTCAAATATCCACTTAATCCATTTTACCGTAAGTAGAAAAATGAAATTAAAAATTAAAAGAACTGATAAAGAAATGAAAAAGATAAAACGGAAAGAAAAGAACAAAGAAAAAAATATAAACGAACGTAATTTTAACAAAACCAATTGAAATTTATTCGTCTTGTTTGGTATGAAAATGATTAGCAAGTCGAATACCTGCATTTCGGCGTTATACAGTGAATGGTTATCCTTGCAAAAACGGCACCGTATGCCAGCAAAACGAGATCACTGGATTTTGGTCTTGCGAAATTGAAAATGAGCATCGTAATTGGGATTACTGTTGCGAGCCTAGTCATCAATGCGGATTTTCGCAAGGGCATCATTACCCTTGGTACGATTAATGACGATTAATAACAAATTTTATTTCATCTCTACTACCATCTCTATCCCGCGTACGTAAATATTACTAATGTTGTAGGTGTTACGTGGGTTCCAATGAAGATCAATGGAGACCTTGTAGCGAAACATATCATCCGTACTATTTCGCTGTGGATCATTCGATTTATCGTCAATCACCGGTACACACTGCTCGTCACTGGCCAGTAATTTATTTTCATAAAACTTCCCCTCCAAATTGCTCTCTTTCTACCAACGATCCTAATGTTGATCACTCATAAAAATTGGACCGAACGAATTTTTTAATAAACCAAGAAATCCTTTCTTCTTCCTCCCTTTTCCATGCAAAACATTCAATATCTTCACTTTCGTTATATATCTTACCATTATCAATCTTTACCTTAAATAACAACAACAACAACAACAACAACAATAGTAATAATAATAATAATAATAACAACCTGTATTTGTCTTCATATATGATGAATGGATGGATGAATTACCGTCCATACGAGCGTTATATATTTTCACCATAGTTATCCTTCAACTAATAAATAAACAGTTACGGAATACTTTGTGAGTTTGTGTCTGTTAAGATAGTAATAAATAAACTTACATAAAAGAAAAGATGGAAAGAAAATACTCGTCGAATCAGACGAAAAACCTTATTGTTAAAGCGTTAATTAAAACTTTACGTTATTTCAGCCGAAGGATTTCCTATTGTAACACTAAACAGCTCAAATGATATTGCAATAATAAATCTACTGCGCGTTGTTAATTATTCGTTATATTTCGACTGTTATTCAAATTGGTACAATCACATTAATTTATCCCGACAGATTGTAAACCTAAAGTTTTCATTTCGATAAATATCACGAGCCGCACACTAGCATGTATCTACTTACTTAGCTATAGCTATTGCTACACTATAGAATAGCACATTCATTACAGAGGTCGCCCATGTTGCTTGTAACATATTTCCATTGTTGTTGTTCTGTTCTTTATCCTATTATCATTGTGTAATTGCTACCGTTCGTAATCGTCATTATGTTATTAATCTTATCATTGTAACTAATACTAAGCGTAATTGTGCAGTGCTGTGAATTATTATCCTTAGTTTCGTTATGGCGGCGTCACCGGCGTCGCCATCATAGTCCATTTTTGAGTCGATCATTACCATTAGATGAAAAGAGTTACATGAATACGAAAATCAAAAGGTTCACTAATTGCTTTAATACGAAAGCCATTTTTCATCTGCAAAGTGTAAATGTATTACTAGCGTCGCTTGCAGAACAGAGGCAACGACGTACAGTGAAATTTTAATCAAGTTAAATGTATGTTACACTCTTTAGGAAATTTCGTACATTTTCGGAAAATCATTTGTATCGCAAAAATGCCAAAAAATCGACTAGTTACGCGTTCAGTAACCAACAGTCGACCACCTCATATGACTTTAAATTTGGAATGTGCAGAAGAGCCTCTCAGCGAAGCTCAGCTAATGTTAAAATTGGAACTTAAAGAAAATTATGATAGAGTACGTTCTCTTTACTTTCTTTACCGTACCCTTCTCTTAATCTAATTCTACATTCTAAATTAAAGACTCACCGATCGACTCGTGCGTTACATTTACTTATACATTTTTAGGTTGCTGCTACCTTAGAGGAATTGGTTAAAGATCATGGAGGTAAATTGGTATGTCAAGCAGGCAATGTCAACGGTTATCAATATACATTGTAGGTATCATTTTCTACATAGATGTTATCTTTTTGCAATTGCTGCTCTTTTAGCAAACTCAGTGTTTGTATCTTCTCGTATACCAGGCCTTCAAATCCTACACAAGCAGCGGTTAAAAATAATTCTCAACCCATTGTGAATGTAGTAAGTGTTATGGATGCTGCTGGACCGATATACTTTTGTATGTAATCAAATTTTTGTTACTTCTTTAAAAATGGTATTGGTTACAGAATCAAAATAAGAGTCAATCTATTAAGTTGAATGTATTAAATAATGCAAACGGATCTCAGGGTAACATACAACTGGTTGTGGATTCACGAATGGGAGTTATACTTGGATCTGTAGCTCAGTCGCAAGGTAAAACATCGTTTATACCAGTCCATTTATTCGGTATGCGCATTTCATTCGTAATAATAAATCAAATCTATCGTAGGAACTGCTATGACAAATGTTTCGTCAAGTTCAGCGTTGACATCTACTTCGGCATTGACATCAGGATCTACGTCTACGTCTACTGCGACAGCTATGCCCACAGTTGCACACTCGCAAACGGAAAATGTACAAAACTTTATCATTATGTCTTTTATTCGATTAAACATTAAACTTACAACTATCATATTAAGAAAGTATTTTCCTTCCAGTACAAGTATACTCGATCTGGACGCAGAACAAAAGTGCTTCAAGTTCAACAATCTGATGTAATAGAGGAAGTATGTTGTGCATAAATATCGTTTCGCTTAAACTTCTTTGATATTTTGTTGCATTGATCCCCATCTTATTCTAATCATATAGCCTGCGTTAATCCCACGCGGAAGACAAAAATTGGGATGCTCGACGCATGTTGTTACACCAAGTAAGTTCCCTTCAATTTTTCTCAAATCATCGTTCGTCTCGGTATGTAACAAAATTTATAAGCTAGTATACGTGTCTATGGCAATTAATTTCATATTTTAGCTACAACCAGCCCGCAAGGTGTCACTAATCTCAGAATAAAAACAGTGAGTAAGCAACAGATTACACCAACGGTGTCGTCAACATCGGCAACAATAAATACGACTACGGGAACGGCAACACCAACGGTAACGGTGACAGCAACAGCAACGAGACTGGCAATTACAAAACCAACTGAACACACAAGTATCGGTGGTATATCGGTTGGAAATAAAAATGCAGGTTAGAAAAACAACCTATCTGGCATTAAACGAGTTGTAGAATTAAACGTTAAAAGCTATCTATATTGTAGAAGGCGTTGTTGAATATTTGGTGTTTGTAAATCTATGATCTCATAGATAGCATAGATTTCATAGATACCGTAGCAAACCAATAGGATTTTTCGTCTTTCATACCAATAACCTTTCGATTTAGCTAGTGACCAAATTGATGAATCAAAGAAGAATCTCCCAGATGGAAGGGAAGTGACTTTTAACAAAATAAACGGAGGCAGAACGTTTCCATCATTGGTTGTCGTAGCTAGACCGAATCTTCGTACGAAGGATATCGCGCCGCAAGTAGCTCAGAAAGAAAGATCGGAATTAGGTACCTACTACTAACACATTCGTATCATTATCGCTTCGTATCAGCTTTTCTTTATATGAACGAGTAATTTACGTTTACAGATATGAAAGTCAAAAGTGTACTCATGTTCTCGGCTACAAAGTTTGCCGAATGGTTGATACAGCAAGGATTAGTGAAATCCGAACAATATTGTACGCAACATAGTAATAACTATCAGAGGACTAAGTTGAAATTAGGAATGTATAGTGATCAAGGTACATTTCCATATTCGGGTGGATACGTTTGGATTTCCAGTTGTTGTCCGGATCGTTTTGTTTCCGTTTTCTCCGGTTCGATTTTTCAAGGTGCTACATATACACCTACCGTTCTTCTGAAATTAATTTATCATTGGGCATGCCAGACGAATGTTCAAAATGTTGTTTCCTGGGTAAAAGTATCAAATGTATACGTAAAAAATTTTTATACCTATTTACGTAGTGTTTGTACAGCTGCTATTTGGGATAAAACTCGTAAAATGGGAGGTAAAAATTCCGTGATACAAGTAGGTGTAATTAGTTTAGGTACAACATCGCAAGACGGAAACTTACGGCAAGTTAAAGTCGAAGTGCTTGGCGTATTGGACTATACCACTCTTGACTTAAGGTTGAGAGCATGCGATCCAGTGCAAGATGGTGATAGATCATATAAACGACGATTTAATAATATTTTACATCCGTTGAAGGAGTGGGTGCATACGGATTCGAAAATTATGACTGACTTCACCGTTGATAAGAGCACGCTTGAAGAAATGGGATTTAATCATGTTACCCAATCGGCATTTTCCGATCAAAGTCCTCGAAATTTCACCAGCAATTATCACATTATGGAGTATTTGCGGAAAATTGTCCCGAGAATGTTTCAAAACACTCTTAGTTTGCTTAGCAGGCAAATGATACAACAATTTTTGGACGAATTAGTATGGAGGGAAATGTACGGTTCGACTGCTGCTCGAGCATTTGATAACATTATCGGGCATATCGCTGAACAAACTAGAATTGATTTAACCGAATGCCTCTTAGATCGTTTGGCCAAGGTAGCTGCCAATCCTTTTCATAACTGGTCCTATTCTAATTCCAATCCGCCACCACTGACACCGCTTATGACAATAAACAAAGAAGAGATTCATTCGGGTTGTGAAGTTTTGGTTCCGACTAGTAGCAATATTAAACAACAAGAGGCATTCCCTGCCATTCAAACAACGAAACCTGGCCCGAAAAGAGGACGAAAGAGAAATCCTGCCACAGCGATTAGTCCAGAACCAGATCTGAAAAAAGGTATGTTCGAGTCGAAAAGTATAAGAGAAAAAGATAAGGAAGGTGCAAGTGATCAGATACAGTTGCAAGAATTTTATTACGCTACTATGGAAGGTGACAAGGCCCTCCTTTTAAAGGAGCATAAATACTCCTTGTATTTTAAATGCTTCCTTTGCACGGCAATGATGCGCTCGAATACCGATGTAATGGAACATACTATTGGTCATGTACCGCCACAAGTACCCGGGCAATCAAACTCTCCCGTGTGTCGGTACTGTTGCACAGCATTTTCGTCTCAGCATCAAATGATAACGCACGTTACAGAAGCACACAGCAGTTTTGGCCACTCTGACAGCGACATGGTCGTTTGCGCCATTTGTGAACAGAAATTTGGAAACAGTGGCCTTCTTATTAATCATTTATCATCGGTGCATTGTCCATCAGAGATGCCGTATCGTTGTGAAAGTTGTGGTTACCGTAGCTCCAGTCATAAAGACGCTATTGATCATTTTTATCGTATTCACGAGAAGGGTGAGGGATTACAATGTCCTTACTGTTTGAAGGTGATAGATTTCGTAAGAGAAGGTAGCCCCAATGTTACTAGCGTTCATGCGTTCTTGTTACATATGCAAAGGCATGTTATCAGAAGAGAACAAGGACGCGGGAATAAATGTTCTAGATGTTGTCTCTGGTTTAATCAAAAGAGTTCGTTAAAAATTCATCAAAGGGAACTGCATGACTCTGTGTCTGGTACAAAAGTTATCCCATATTCAAGTGGTAATAACGGGATAATGATATCGAAGCAGCGATTTCAAAATAGACGATTTGAAATCGATAGCCCGGCAACGGAATTACCATGCGACGAAAGAGTTAAAAAATGGATCACTGGTCCAGTAACAGTAAACGCTCCAATGGAACACCTGTCTTGTCAAGAATGTGAAGAGGATATCGATGAGCAAGATCATTACCCAGGTGAACAAAGATGTCAATTGTGTCGCTATGTAACCTGTTGTTGGCGTGCGTTTAAAGAACATCAACAACAAATTCATAACGAACGACCTATGACCAGTTTGGTAGTTCCTTCTCCACTCATTAATATTCCACTGGATAAAAAAATGCAATGTTCGTGTGGTTATGCGACGACCGACGGAAATCAGTTAGCTACACATTTAATTAAATGTAAAAAAGTATCTGCCTGTCTAGTAGAAGACACAGCACCGTCCGGAATGTTGAACAGCTTGGGTCTAGTCCCAAAAAATAACACAGATGAGATAGATGCAGATGTTAAAAGGACTAATTTACATTAAAGTACAATGAAGTGAAGTACAAGTTTTTAAACGCGTTAGATATTGTGAATGATAAATTAATTGTTCAGAGAATTAGAATGGCTTAAAATATTGGAAGAGAAAGTAAGTTATATGTATGTAATTATAATGAGATCATTCATTTGGATCAGAATCTCATAAGACATGATAGGATGAAGATAATTTTCACAAATTAAATTCATCATATGTATCATGCGTCGAATACATTCTTTATCATGTTAATTGCCGAAGCATATATTCTGTTACTACGATTAGAGAAACTTCTGCAAACGTGAACAATTTTTCTTTCCTACCGTACCAATGAAACATCTTGGATAAACAATTTTTTACGAATAAAATTAATAAGTAATTAAATCACCAATATTTTATACACATTAAGCAGTCTATCGTTTAAAAGTACTGTCGCAGTAACCGTATACGTTTTTATTCGATTATATTTTATCGATGTCATTAATACGTTTATATTGCTGAGTTGTACCTTTATATGAAATAATAATAAATCGTTATTGCATGAAAACATATTTCTAGTTTAAAAAAAAAAATGTATCTAAATAATTACGTATGTGTCATGTGTTTGCATGCAATGATATACATATAAAGATTTATTCTTTCTTTAATTCTTCTGATATAAAACAAAGTACAAAATTTATTTATTTTCTAAAGTTTTATTTAGCAAGTATGATTCTTTTAGTTCCAATAATAAATGTAGCATACATGTATCTTCACGCGATCAACTGTACGAATACAGTATACAATAGTCAATAGAACGCAAAGAGTTTTATTTTCAATTGAAAAAAATTGAGGCAAATTGGAAACTATTTGCGTTAATGTATAATAATTCAATTATCCTGTACTTATATCTATACTTCTAGTAAGCTATTAACACTTTTCTTGCAATATTTTACTTTTTTTTTTTTTCGTTTCTTTTCTTCCTTTTTTTCTTTTTTTTTACTTTTTAATTTATTTATTTATGACTTTACAGTCATTTAATGTCATCCATCATTGAGTCAACACTAAAGAACGCATTTATTAGAACGAACTCTACAATGTTAATTGATCGGGATTACCAAAGATTATCATTACAATTACAATCATTATTATTATTAACACCATTATCAGTACAACAATTATTTGTGTCTAAATATAAAGAAGAATTGACCCGGTTATGATTACAACGATCGCTGCCAGTGTATAATTTATTGCTTAAACGTATACGTAAATACTATAACAAAATATTTTAAGTATTTCAAATATAATCCTTCAATTATAAAATATTCCATACTATTCGTGTTCGTAAATTTCATTAAAAATTTTATCATATCGAAGTTTTACACATCATGTCATAAGTTAGTGTTTTATTTGAGTAGATTTGTATACATTATAGTAAGAAATACAAGCTAAACGAAAATTGTTTAAAACAACCGAACACTGGTTGCGCATCGTCATATGTATGTGTATATAATAATAATACTTATAAACGATTAAAAAAACGTACATAATAATAATAATAATAATACAGAATAAAACGCGGTAAAACCCTTTTTGATACAATTAACATTGTGATTTATTAGTAATAAATTTTTTGCACAATTTGACGTTTTATAGGTTTATATATTCTAAACCTTAAGAATGTCAAATTTTTTTGCGTGGGAAGCTTCGTCAGCTGTTTAATGCTCTTAACATTGTATTCAAGAGAATGAATCGACATTTCTGCCCACAGCCTGTTATGTTGATGATCTACATATACCCGACTATCAGTTTCGCTTTGTTCTTGGCTTCTCCGTATCGCTCCGTGCATATCTTTCTCTCCCGCCCTCCACCTATCCACCCACACACACACACACGCACACACACTCACTCTCTCTCTCTCTCTCTCTCTCTCTCTGCACGCACATATATATATATACATATATGTACGTATACATATGAACATATTCCTCTTAAATTTAACGCCAAGGTGTATAGTGCTGAAAATGTTATTTTTGATATATTTTACATACTTCACATGTTTCGAAATTGTTAACTTTTAATGCAATAATTTGGTTTACGACTGTAGCAAGTAATGAAATCAAAATATGTAATTTCTATATATACTTTTATGGAACTCCTATGAACTTATGATATCTTAGTAATAAACACAATAAAAACTAATAAAAGAATTAAAATAAAAGAACTACTTCATTTACAATTTAGGGTTCATAAATTGTGATTTCTCTTTCACGCTGATGGTTGTTGAATATATACGTTTTCATTCAATGTTCGCTCCTGTAATTGAGAAAAAAAGGCAAAAAAAAAGCGGTAAATTATTTAGAAATAATAAAGCTTAGAAAAATAAAGAATAATCAACAANTTTCTTTTATATATACCTGTGCGTTAAATTTGAAAGAGAAGTCGAGCTTCTGGTTGACTACTCGATGACATAGAGCATGTAGAGATTGCCAGCGTCACTGCCTGGTGGAACCAAGGAGTGAGTCGGCGGTAGAACACTGAAGCCCAAAAACATGAAGGTACGAACCAGCATTGCTAAACCATAACAACAAATCGTTTTAGACGAGATATTTTTTCTTCGTAAACATTCTCGTTGGAGTCAAAAAACGGTTGACAACAAGTACCTCGATCTGCTTTGTCTTTACGCAGGCAAACAATGATATTTGTACATCGTAGTGTTTCTTCGGCATATTCTAGGAGAGAAACGAAGCCTTCTTTCGAACCTTCGGGTAAAAGACAGCTTGGCACACGAATGTAAAGACAACGTCGCCATACTACTGTTTCCCATTCGACGGATGTGCTTTCCGTCAAATGTAGGGTAAAAGTTAAGCGTAATGATTCGCTATTTCGCACAGCTTTCAATAATTCATCCTCCTAAAAATACATTTGAAATCATATAAATCGTATAAGCAAAGTTTGCCATTAACTAAATTATAAGTAACAAGTATTTAGTATCATAAAGAAATAACGTGTATCCTAAGATGTTCGGTACGTTTATTTCAATGTTAGAGAATGGAGAAAAATATTTGTCAAATATAATAATTGCAAATACATACTTGTACAATATGGGAGCTCACAGAGAGCTGACTCTGCTTGATCCCCACGCCGTGGCTCTCTGTGTTGACTGTAGATACAGACAATGCGGCATGGGGCACATCAGGACCACCACAGAGGCCCCACACCCAACGTTATACAATAATGTTGTTGAAGTCTAGATCCTTCTTCTAAACTTTCATCCATACATTTACTTGACATGTCACTGAAATTTCATATATTTTCACTGATTAATATTTTATATCAATTAAAATATTATTTACTAAATATTGGATTAAGTTTTATCTCGCACTATTAAGTATGACTTGTCTATATTATAATTTTACTATGATAATTTCTGAATTATTGAATATCCTCTTTGTTTCTTTTTCTTTTCTTTTTTTTTTTTTTTT
>NIJG01000272.1:189645-204018 GCA_002201625.1 Euglossa dilemma | reverse complement strand
CACCAAAAAAAAAAAAATCGTCGAGTGCAAAGGGTTAATTAATTAATTAATAATAAAAAATAATTGAATTAATTAATTATTATTATAATAATTAATTATGTCTTCAAAATTTTATGCTGACTGAAAATCACCTTTCGATTGCAAAAAGTTAATATTGTATAATTCGAGTAACCCATTTGTCAAATTCACGTAAACCTAGTGTTAATCCAGGACTGCTAGTGAAAAAAAAGTATCCCTAGAAGCTTACTACGGTTTCATGGTTACCAACCCGAGAGAAACAAATAACTACGGCGTATGTCGAAGAATTAATCTTGGTTCATTCCTAACCTCACTCGAGTGTAGCCACTTGCGAAAAGGAGACACGATGAAAGGATGAAAAAAAACGTGAAAAAAATGGAAAAAAAAGGATGAAACTTATATCTACATAGTCTGCTCAAGTAAATCGTAATACGAAGCTGCCACTATTTAAAATCGGGTTATCTTAAAACAACAAGCTAATTAACGGTATTGTAATAATAATTTAGCTAAGCCCATGGCGGCTCTGACCGGGATGAGAGAGAGAGAGAGAAGGAGAGAAAGAAAGATGGCGATGTTTGATGGTTTAATCGGAATAAACACGATTGGTCCCGGACTAGAGGTTAAAAAAAAGTTTCACGAATAAACTGTCGTGCGGTCGCGTGTTTTATATATCCCGTTTACCCGACATGTTAAGAGAAATTATTCTAGGCATCACGATCGTAGGTAGCTCGTTGTACCACACGAATTTAGCGTGTAACGTAACCTATAATCGATTAGTCTTTAACATTTAGACAACGTACCCGTTTGTACGAATGTATCTATAAGGAAACGGAGGGAAGAAGAGCAACCGTTCGAATGTATGTATGTGCACCCAAATGTCACTTGAGATTAACGTTTTGTATTTTGTGTGTTAACCCTTTGCGGTGGGAAAAGTTTTCCGTGGTGAGTAATAGTAATTCGAAGCTTTTATCGTGCTTTTGAATTCTTGGTGACAATTTTAAGGGTGAAACGAGAAAAAGTATAGCACGTGTTAACTCTTTGCGTTTGAAGAATTTTTCGTGGTGTGTAACAATAATTCGAAGCTTTTTTCGTATTTTGGGATTTTTGTTAACATTTTTTAAGTGTGAAACAAAAGAAGTATAGCACGTGTTAACTCTTTGCGATCGAAAAAATTTGTCGTGGTGAGTAATAACAATTCGAAGCTTTTATCGTGTTTTTGAATTCTTGGTGACAGTTTTAAGTGTGAAGCGAAAAAAGTATAGCACGTATTAACTCTTTGCGATCGAAAGAATTTTTTCGCGGTGAGTAACAGTAATTTGAAGCTTTTATCGTATTTTTGAATTGACGTTAACATTTTTAACGATGAAACAAGAAGAGTAAAGCACGTGTTAACCCTTTGCGCTTGAAGAATTTTTCGTGGTGAGTAACAACAATTCGAAGCTTTTATCGTGTTTTTGAATTCTTGGTAACACTTTTATTTGAATTCCAGCTAACATTTTTAGCGATAAAATAAAAAGAGTAAAGCACGTGTTAACCCTTTGCGCGCGAAGAATTTCTTCGTGACGAACAACAATAATTCGAAGCTTTTTTCTCATCTTTGAATTCTCGCTAACGCTTTTATTTGAATTCTAGTTTACATTTATATGTGTGGAATAAAAGGAGTAAAGCACGTGTTAACCTTTCAGGTGCGCAGAATTTTTTCGCGACGAACAACAATAATTCGAAGCTTTTCTCGTAACTTTGAATTCTCGTTACCACTTATATTTGAATTCTCGCCGACAATTTTAACGATGAAACAAAAAGAGTAAAGCACGTGTCATCCTTTTGCTCTCTAAGAATTTTATTTAATTTAATTCAATTCCGATTCAATTCCAATTCGAATTCCGAATTAAAAGCTACAACAAAGGGTTAAACATCTTGATTTCGATACCAACTCAAAGATTAACATACCATCGCACTATAATACAATAACCAGTGTAAAAATGAACTACAACTGGTGAATAATTTCGTAAAATGAACGATCGAAAATCGAATTATCCAATCTCGAGGGACATTTCGTTGCACGCGTGTTATACTTCGCCTCTGTGAAAATATTGTATTTTGTAACATGAGTGGAGAAAGCCGCGAGACAGTACGATAATAATAACCAATAGTTCTATAAGAAGAAGTAAAGCATACGAATTCTAAAGCTGATAGATGTAGCTGATTGAACAACCGTTAACGTCGTTGTTCAATGCCGTAGTACGTGGTTGATGTCACTTGTCAGTTGTCTCGATTCTTTTCCTTTCCTTTCGCGTTCGTTCCTTTTCCTCGCCGATTTCCTTCCTTTAATTTTCCATTTATTTGCGTGATCGCGCGCTGTGTATAAATATGTACTATCGCGGTTCAATGTTTGTTAGTTATGCGCGAAGCGGACTGACAGATTCGCAGGAGAATTGTAACAAAACGTCGAAGAATCTGCGATTCCTCGGTCCATCGAATTATCCGCGAGAAAAATAATGCTTGATTTACCGATCTCGCTAATTCAACCAATAATTTTCCCCAGAGCTGAGGAAAGCTTTGCCGGATTCTTTGCCCATCCGACTCGACGAATCTTTCATTCTTCGACGTTCCTTAGGCGTATACATAGCTGAAGAATAATAATTTCGAACGCATCCGAGGTACGATGCCTTATGTCACGTTGGATTGTAAATAGACTCGTAGGGTGAGAAGTATCGGTTCCGTACATACTGCCATTAGAAAAGCGTTGTTAGCGTGAATGACGTTTCCGAATCGTCTATCGGTAAGCTCCGCGGTTCCTCCTCGATCGGTAACTACTTTAAGGCACACACGCACCTATGTATAAAGCTAAACGAAATTGAGAAATCTCCAGTTAAAACGTCGACCAACGCGTAAATTGCGAACTAAAAGTAAAATTATCGTTATCGGGGGTTGGAAATTAACACGTTCACTGCCGTAGGGCCCACTGGTAACTGCAATTCGACTCGACAGTAGCGTTGTGAGGCCCGTGGGGCCTATTGGGTCCCACCGGTGACCGAAGCTTGACAGGAGCGTCGTATGGTCCACTGGTGACCGACACAAAACTTGAAAGTGGCGCTCTAGGTCCCAGTGAGGCCCAATGATGACCGAAACTTCACAATTGCGCCGTGAGGCCCAACGGTGAACTGAACTTGATAGTAGCGAAGTGGGTCCCACTGGTAACTGGAATTCGACTCGACAGTAGCGTTGTGAGGCCCATTGGGGTCCACTGGGTCCCACCGGTGACCGAAACTTCACAACTGCGCGTGGGGCCCACCGGTGACTGCTGACACAAAACTATAAAATGGCGACGTAGGTCCCACCGATAACCAGAACTTGATATTGGCGACTTGGGGCCCACCGGTGACCGACTAAAAACTTAAAAGTGGCGCCGTGGGTCCCAGTGGGGCCCACCGGTAACCGAAACTTCACAGTAACATCGTGGGGCTCTCTAGTGATCGATACTCCACTTGACAGTAGCACCGTGGGGCCCACTGGTGTCCAGAATTTGATAGTGGTGACGTGGGGCCCACCGGTGACCGACTAAAAGCTTAAAAGTGGCGCCTTAGGTCCCAGTAGAGCCCACCAATGACAGAAACTTCACAGTAGCACCGTGGGGCCCATTGGAGCCCACCGGTGACCGGAACTTCACAGTAACACCGTTTGGGCCCACCGGTGATCGCCACTCCACTTCATAGTGATGTTGTGGGCCCCAAAGAGGTCCACCGGTGATCGAAACTTAATAGTGGCACCATAGGGCCCACCGGTAACCGACAGTCCACTTGACAATAGCGCCGTGGGCCTCACCGGTTACCGGCGCTTCATTAACTTGATAGTAGCGTCGTGGGGCCCACCGGTGACCGATTTACTACCCAGATTGGTAGAAATATATGTAGAAATTGTTGGAACAAAGACTTTTTAATAACAAAAATGGTTTATTCAAAATAATAACTAGACGTTTGACTTATAATTCGCACAATACATTGACAATCGACTACCCTCAACTGAATACTGAATACTGAATACCAAATACTGAATATACTGAATAGTGAATACACTGAATAGTGAATATATTAAATACTGAATACTGAATACCGAATATTGAATATCGAATACTGAATACTGAATATACTGAATACTGAATACCAAATACTGAACACTGAATACTGAATACTGAATATACTGAATACTGAATACTGAATACCGAATACTGAATACTGAATACTGAATACTGAATACCGAATACTGAATACTGAATACTGAATATACTGGATACTGAATACTGAATACTGAATACTGAATACTGAATACTGAATACTGAATACTGAATACTGAATATACTGAATAGTGAATACCGAATACTGAATACACTGAATACTGAATATACTGAATACTGAATACACTGGATAATTAATATACTGAATAGTGAATACTGAATACTGAATACACTGAATACCGAATACTGAATACACTCATTTCTGAATGTACTAAATACTGAATACTGCATACTAAATACACTAAATACTGAATACTGAATACCGAGTACTGAATATACTTCAGACACTCAAAATGTTTCTAAACATGTTTATACGCTGTAATTTATTCGTTCCGAATAATAGTTGAACATTATTCCTATCGTATAATACGAAATTTAAGTGGAAAGGCGTAAAATGGGCGCGGCAGTGAGCGTGTTAATTAACGAAGATATATGGTTGCCGATTGATCGAGAGCCGATCTCGGAACGCGTAGTGTCAGATGACAAGTTAAATGTATTTGCTACCTGATTGAAAAATCGTCCAGTGAACGCCGAACGCACGTTAGAACGAACACGGGAGGTATGATCCTTGGGGTTAGACCCGGTGTTCCACAAGCCACGATCCTCCCTTAACGCAGAACGAACGAGACTATAAGAAGTTTACTTTGCACTAAAAATGATAGCGAAGAACGCACAGATTTTCTATGATAGCAACAACAATTATTTACGTGTCGTAATTAAGCGTTTAGCTTATCAGCGTGGACGCAGCTGATCCCGCAGCCATATTAACGCTTTAATGGCCGCACGTTGCTTTGTATCTTCGAAGAATTAATTTCAAACTATTTCCCATAACTTTTCGTAGTGTACTCGGATGGTATAGTCTTCGCGCGTTTATAGAATTAATTTCAAATAATTTTCGATCATTTTTCGTAGTGTACTCGAAGGTATAGTCTTCGCACGACTATACAGTCGATTTTTAAAGAATTAATTCCAAACAATTTCCAATAACTTTTCGTAGTGTACTCGAAAGGTATAGTCTTCGCACGACTATACACTCAATTTTTAATTAATTAATTTCAAATAATTTCCCATAATTTTTCATAGTGTACTCGGAAGGTATAGTCTTCGCACGACTATACACTCAATTTTTAATTAATTAATTTCAAATAATTTCCCATAATTTTTCATAGTGTACTCGGAAGGTATAATCTTCGCGCGTTTAAAGAATTAATTTCAAACAGTTTCTCATAATTTTTCGTAGTGTACTCGAAATGTATAGTCTTTACACGTCTATACAGTCGATTTTTAATTAATTAATTTCAAACAATTTCCCATAATTTTTGCAGTATACCCCTCTATAGTGTACTCGAAAATTTCGTTAATCGTTAATTTAAAAAAAAATCTAAAATTAAAAACAGGCGATAAAACAATAATTATCTAAAATCAAAGACATAACAATGAAACACGTAGCCAATATCAATATCCAAAATCTTTTGCATTCGTTAATCTTCAATTATTTTTCGTTAATCGTTAATTTTCAATTCGTTAATCATAATCTAAAAAGTGTTTTATCCGATTAACAGCTACACAAACAATTATTTCGACTATCAGACACAAATTTCAGCGGCCATTAAAGCGTTAAAACCTCGAAGTCTCACTTTGACAATAGTAGATTATTCCATCGATAGTCGGCTATTGTTACACCGATGTTTTACCAAGTTGTTAACCCGTCGCGGTAGTTGTTCAGTTGTCGTTTAATGACGAAGCGAGGCGCTCGAGATAATTGTCCAAAAAAATCGGAAGACCCGAAAGGTTTTTGGAAAAAAAAAGGGAAAAGGTGTGCGCGGTATTATAATTAGGGGTTAGCGAGATATAGACACGGGTAATGTTAAGTTGTAAATAACGTGTACATAGCTAAACGTAACGTAAGCCAGAGGTTACAAAGCGATCGGAGTTTTTTTACTATTGCTGAAAACTGGGATCACGCGTTGCATGAGAGAGTGTCCCATGGCGTCGTTTAAAGAAAAGGATCGCCGCGACGCGGCGCGACGGTCGACAGACTCGCGGATTGAGCGTCGTTTTCTTCACCAATGACAACGAACAGCTCGAGGTAATTTCGTTTATGTTTCTGTTGCTTTGCGAAACGAGCGGCAATCTACGTTCTATTCGCGTCTGATTCTTAGGACGCTGTTTTTCAATAAGAGATTTACATCGCGAACATAACCTCTCGATTTGACTCTTCGAGGCACGGAAAATAACGTAGATCGATCGATTGTGCTTTAAATTAAATATAATTGGTGTCTTTTTTATCAGCAAAGGTATCGCATAATATAAAAACACAAAGAACTGATTCTCGAGGCAAGAAAATTGCGAACCTAACCTCTCTACTTAACTCTTCGGGGCACAGGATTTCGAAAAATAACATAAATCGATTGATCGGGATTCAAATTAAAAAAAAAATTGGTGTTTTTTATTGACGAAGGTATCGCATAATATAGAAACACAAAGAACTGAATTTCGAGGCAAGAAAATTGCGAACCTAACCTCTCGACTTAACTCTTCGAGGCACAGAATTTTTGAAAATAACATAAATCGATTGATCGTGCTTTAAATATAATAAAATTGGTGTTTTTTATCGACACAGGTATCGCATAACATAGAATCACAAAAAATTGATACTCGTGACACGTACGTTGCGAACATAACCTCTTGACTTAACTCTTCGAGGCACAGGATTTCGAAAAATAACATAGAACGATTGATCGTGGTTTAAATTAAACGAAATTGGTGTTTTTTATTGACGAAGGTATCGCATAATATAGAAACACAAAGAACTGAATTTCGAGGCAAGAAAATTGCAAACCTAATCTCTCTACTTAACTATTCGAGGCACAGAATTTTGGAAAATAACATAAATCGATCGATTGTGCTTTAAATTAAATAAAGTTGGTGTTTTTTTACCAACAAAGGTATCGCATAGTATAGAAACACAAAGAACTGAATTTCGAGGCAAGAAAATTGCAAACCTAACCTCTCTACTTAACTATTCGAGGCACAGAATTTTGAAAAATAACATAGATCGATCGATTGTGCTTTAAATTAAATGAAATTGGTGTTTTTTATCTGCAAAGGTATCGCATAATATAGAAACACAAAAAAACAATTTGCTATAGCAATATTTCGATGTATAAGCAGCGCAAGAGAGAGGCAGGCGTTTTGAAAATTTGTTATGGTTTTTTATACTAGCCAACGCGATTCTAACAATTTGAAAAATATTTTTAAAATTCCTGTTCTTTGCCTTGAATTTGAAAGCGGTAGAGAAAGCTGTCTCTCGTGCAATCAACCAATTAATAATACAAAATTGATTAAATATATCATGCTCGACATTTTGGAACGTTGACTTACAAATTTATCTACAAATTTCTCCAATTTTCCACTGAATTTATTCGTCACTATTTACAAACATATAAACACTTTCAATAACATAATATAACACGAATAATACCAAATTTAGTATCTGCCATGATTAGTATAGTACTAACTATATAAATATTTACAGATACTACTTTTCTTTCGTTAAAATATAAATCTATAAATTTATCAAATTAAAAAATACCTCATCATGTATTGCCATTCACCAAAAAATTTGGACATTTTTAATCCCACCGTGCCTTGAAGAGTTAATTTTCAAAATCAGATGACAAACGAGAGTTCCACCATTCGCGCGTGGCTTTAGCCGATGTTCAATTAACGTTTTCCAACTTTTATACCCGAATTCGTCGATTTTAAGGAAACAGACTCCCCTGCCGAAAATGCACGATGATTCTTCTCGTTGGAAACGCGAGAACACAACAGTTGTGGTCGAATTTTTTCCTTCGAAATTTTATTCCTGAAATTAATCTTTGCGATATGTTTTATTTCTCGATTATTTTTATTTTTTGATTCACCGGAATTCTAGATTTTCGAATTTTTCCCTTCGNGACTTTTAAATTATTACCTTCGAAATTTTATTCGAGAAATTAATCTTTTCGAAATCTTTTATTTTTTTGATTCACCGGAATTTGAAACATTCGAATTTTTTGCTTTCGAAATTTTATTTACGAAATTAATCTTTGCGAGATCTTTTATTTTTTTGATTAACCGAAATTTGAGACATTCGAATTTTCCCCTTTGAAATTTTATTCCCGAAATTAATCGACTTTGAAGAGATCTTTTCTCTTTTGATTAATCAGAATTTGAAACATTCGAATTTTTTCCTTTAAAATTCTATTCCAGAAATTAATCTATTTCGCGAAATCTCTTATTTTTCGATATCTTTCGTTTTCGCTCATTTCTTTCCCATTTTCCTAAATTAATCAGAGAATCGGTCTCCACAAGAAAAGTAACGATTCGTCGATGATAGGAAAAGGCTGATTCGCAAGAAGCGTTGCGGAGAAACATTTCCCTATAAGGCTTGTAATCTTTCGACTAAACCGAGTATCGCGCTAAAAATGCCGAGGAATTAAACAAAATCGAATCTCATTAAAAACAATCACACCATCGTTCAAACTGAACCGTGAAAAAACACATAAACACGTTATACTTAATAAATATCTTCACCTTCGGTGTATTTTTCCACTCAAGATGCATTCAATCTTTCTTGACACCATGAAACTTATACATCGAGCCACAAAATGAAATTCAACGTGTACACATTCCTCATTTACATCTCCTACTTCGTATGTACAGTGCCAAGTAAACGCGCGACAAGCCTGAATCGCATAATGACAATAAACGTTGAAGAACAACCAAACAATCAATCAGTCATCGTGAAATCTGCTCTTTTCGATTTTCCATACGCTCGTTGACACTCGACGTGACGCGTGCGAGGATTTCCAATCTTCCACGATTCTATCCACAACGAAAATTGAAAAATTCGAAAAATGTTCGAGAAAAAAGAGAGTGAAAAGAGATTCGTTGTTTTTGGAATCGTTGATTTCTCGTTTCATCACCTCGCAGCGTGGGTTCAGTTAACACTTTGACTGCCAATGGTGGTCACATATGACCAACAACGATTTCTTCCGTGACGCCATGGTGGTCATGGGTGACCGGAGCCTTTCGACTTCTTACAATTGTAAAAAACTAAATGAAAATCGAGAGTTAGCGTGTTTGAATATGGCCGATGTATAGAAGATACATTGAAATAAAACGTGCCCTATCGAACGATTAAAATTTTTTATTAGAACAATAAAGAATAACAAAATGTTAGAATAAATCTTGCATCTAACGGTGCACTTTGTTAAAGCACTCGAAACATAAATGCGGCGCACCAATACAATCCGGACAATAAGTGGTCACCTTCTTGGTCTTATTTTTAGCAATTTTTCACCCAAATAGTTTGGAATTTTTTTTCTAACATTCCCTGCAAAATTTTCGTTCCAGGTACGCTCGTCCTTCTTTTTTTTTGCAATTCGTGCCGTAATCTTCGTCGAACCGTTACTAAGGCGCCACGGTGGTCACCCGTGACCACCAGTAAGAGAAACGCACCATTTGATAAAAATATAGCCTTCTAACATCGATTCGTTATTATTTTACCATTATATGCTTTGAATAATAAAAATAATTCCGTCACGTCCTGGGCGAAACATATGATTTCGGCGTGGCAGTCAAAGGGTTAATCCGAGCTGATTTCGATCGACACCCGCCTCCCGATCTTTGACCACTCGACACGTTTTAAATGCGTAAAGTTAATTAAACAGGTAGCTTAATGAATACCCCATAACTGAGAGACATTAGCGACGTAGGGTAAGAATGAGTAAGATTATGGTTACATTATAATAACGATAATTATAGTTAACGAATGTACTGTATAGCAATAGTTGCTATTTAAAAAAAATGAAAAAAATAACGTACGGGAGGAGATTATCCGAGTATTGACTACTATCGTTAGATACAACTACTATGTATATCGTTTGTTAAATATGTACCTATATGAATTATTGACGACCGTCGTTCTAAGACTACACGATGTAAGGACGAGATTCTTGTTGCTTGGTTTTGTAATCATGCTTGATAAAAGCATTCGAAGAATAAAACTTGTTGTCGTAGAAATCTTTGTCTGATTTATTCCGTTGTTCGGAATGTTATTTTGTTTTTACCAACAGAGGAGCTAATTGTAGCTTTTCACGCCAAATTTCACGCTTAACCCATTTGCATCATTAAGCGGAATAATCCACACTCGATATCTGTTGCTTTCCTATTTTAAATTTATGTATCACACAATTATGTAAAAGAATAATTATTTATACTATAGTATCATATAGAATGATGTTGTTTTAATATATGTATAATTTCTGGATCAGATATAAGTAAGAGTTTGTTTGTTGCACTTAATTTCATTGAAAGTCTTGGAAGACTCCTTTCAGAGCAATGATGCAAATGGGTTAAGCCGTGTTAAAATAAAAGAAAAGACGAAATCATTTTGCGAACAACCTAATATCTCCGGAAAATTCATATTCCTAGTATACTGACTTTTTTTTTATCAGCGGTGCACAGTTTCTGTTTTTATTCGAAGCGTTTTTTGTTTAACAGGAATTGAACGTTTTTTATAGTCTCTTTTTATAGAATTAAAATGAGATGAATGCAATGACATCGATTGGAATAGGTAATATAATGAATATCAGATTTATTATTCGCTGTAGTAGAAATAAATACTCGGATGTTTATGTAAAAATGGAATGAGTATGACCCTGAAAATATATTATTTCCAAAAAGTCGATGCTAGTAAAAGTATAATTGTTTATAATGGCAATAATAATAAGGTTTGTTTGATTAAATCACTCATTTGCTCACACATTTTTATTTGTGATTGAGTCATTGAGTAATTTAATCAATCACATTTAATTATTTATCAATCACTTAATTTTATTCGTTTTTATTTATAATTGAGTGATTTAGTTACTCATATTTAATCATTCATCAATCACTCAATTTTTGTTTGTAATTGAGTCATTGAGTAATTTCATCAGTCACATTTAATTATTTATCAATCACTTAATTTTACTCGTTTTTATTTGTGATTGTGTGATTGAATTATTTAATCACTCGTATTTAATCAATTATCAATCACTCAATTTTATTTGTGATTGAGTGACTGAATTATTTAATCATTCATACTAAATCACTTATCAATCACTCAATTTTACTCATTTATGATTGATTGATTTAATCATTCATACTTAATCACTTATCAATCACTCAAAGGTACTGATTTTTATTTATGATTGAGTGATTGAATAACTCATTCACTCAATTTTACTCATTTTTATTTCTGATTGAGTGGTAGAGTGATTTAATAACTCAATTTAATCACTAATCAGTCACTCAATTTTACTCATTTTTATTTGTGATTGTGTGACTGAATTATTTAATCATTCATACTTAATCACTTATCAATCACTCAAAGTTACTAATTTTTATTTAAGATTGAGTGATTGAATGACTCATTCCCTCAATTTTATTCATTTTTATTTCTGATTGATTGGTGGAGTAATTTAATTACACAATTTAACCACTAATCAATAACTCAATTTTACTCATTTTCATTTATAATCGAGTGATTTAATATCACTTATCACTCACTCAATCACAAATAAAAATGAATAAAGAAACGAGTAATTTAATAAAATAACCCTTATCATTATTACCATTGTAAACAAGTAAATTTAAATTCTTCTTTTCCTAAATTCTACTTTAAATAAAAATTACTTTTAATCTTCCACGAATAAAGAGAACAAAACCATCACTTGTTACACGAATATTATGATATATGTATAACATTAACAATAAAAATATACGAAAATAAGAAACCATTTTTTGTATAATATTTTATTACCGATCTGTGTAATGATTTACAGTGAATTTTTAATATTTGCCTACCTTCTGCTTGTCCATGCAATCGATCTTTCCAACCATGTGCCTCCAATCTATCGCAGATTAAACATTTATGCAATGGCCACTGGTAAACTATGAATCATTCATTTTTCCTTCCTTTTACCAGATGTGTAAACCTGTACGTATTTCCACGCGAAAAAAAATTAGTATTCCCAGGATATTTGACAGCAGCACACGGTATTTCATAAATTTTAAACGTTGCAATTTAAAAATATATTTTCCAAACGCTATTCGAAATATTATTCCGAAGCACAATGATACTTTCACAATTCTCAAAAATCTCAAAATATTTCAAGCACAATGATACTTTCACAATTCTCAAAAATCTCAAAATATTTCAAGCACAATGATACTTTCACAATTCTCAAAAATCTCAAAATATTTCAAGCACAATGATACTTTCACAATTCTCAAAAATCTCAAAATATTTCAACTGTATTTCTTTCATTCATAAATAATAATAAATGAATTTTCTATTTTAAATCGTATTGTCTTTTATTAATCCTTGCGTATAAATTTCTGTAATCCTAATCCTAATCCGTAATCTTAACTATCCTAATCTCTATAACACTTCGGGATGCAGAATGAAGCAATAAAAAATTTGAACAATTTTGAAACAGTTTATTAAGTCGAGTTAAAATAGCTTCCATTTTTTTCTCAGATATTTATTTTGCTTTCGTTAAATAACAAACTCGTGTTAATTTATTATGTATTCACCGGTATTATCTATGACCTTCAGCCATCTTCTTGGCAGTTTATCGAGTCCTTGCTTGTAAAATTTCGTTGGTTTGGGCTGGAAGAAATTTTCGCTCTTCGGAATTGAAGGTTTATTCGTTGAAAAAATTTCGCAGGGAACAGAAAAGGGTGGTTTCTGTCGGATCGAGTGAGGTGTGTGTGGTGAAACAGACTATCGAAGCTGAAGAATATTTTCTTTAGTCACCCTTGACGTATGTGATCGCGCATTATCGCGTAAAAGAACGACGTTCTTGCGATTCACGAATGCAGCACGCTTTTTTAGAGTTTCTCTCGCACTCTTCGCAGCTGCTGGACATATCTATCCATGGTGATCGTTGCATTTCGTTTCAACAACTCGTAATGAATAATACTCGACAATCCCACCGTACAGAATCTCTCAGAATCTTCGAAACAAATCTTTTTTCCATGGATGTTTGCGTTCGGATCTGATCCGGATGCTTGATCCTTATCGAGTTACCGTCTTTAGACGATATTGTCATACAACTCATTTTTCATCGCCTGTTATCACATACACCTTACTCTCTTAGCCTCACCCCCACTAGCTATCACGTTTTCTGTTCCTCACAAAACTTTTCGAATGGAAAAACCTTCAATTTCGAAGAGCAAGTCCATCGAGCTGTGGAAAATTTCTTCCAGTTCAAACGAACGACATTTTACAAGGACGAACTTGATAAACTGCCAGGAAGATGGGAAAAGGTTATAGATAATACTGGTGAATATATAATAAATTAATATAATTGTGTTACTTAATGAAAGCAAAATAAACGTTTGAGGAAAAAGCGGAAGTTGTTTATGACTCGATTTAATGATTAAATTGTTTCACAGTTTGTAACACGCTTATGCAGACCTTTTTTACAATATAAATCTTGTTAGAACGAGATATAAAGAAGGTGAAAGGAAAATGAGAAATTTCAGGTCTTCGATATTTTATATGGATCATAAAATTCAATAAAAAGTGACTATGAGCCTTTGAAGAGCTATTTGTCGAGCTCCGCGAGGTGGAACTCTTGAGAATGTTTGTTCCTGCACTTTCGTCAGCTGTGTTCATGAAACTGAAGAATTTTGCACTTCCTGCTTTAGTATACTTTCGATCTGAGGTAAAGAATTCTTCAACCATGCTGTCACGAAGTTGCCATTCGCCTCGACGAGGGCGGCAGCGTACCTTGTGCCCTTCATGCTGTCGTAATTGTTCTCCCTGAATATTTGAAGCTGCGAAAATAATTTTTAAATGCAAGATACACACGTACTGAAATCTAGAGCATAAAATAATAACGTTAAGTTCTAAAGTATGAAGTGTAAAATATAAAATAATAAGAATAAGAAGGATAATAATATAAAATGACATAAAATAATAATATTTAAAAAAGTAATAATGATAATAATATATCTTTAAA
>NIJG01000272.1:86128-97454 GCA_002201625.1 Euglossa dilemma | reverse complement strand
TACAGAATTATAAAATTTTTAAGTCTTAAAATTTAAAAATTACAAAATTACAAAATTATAAAATTTTTAAGTTAGAAAATTTTCAAATTATAAAATTTTAAAGTTATAAAATTATGAAATTTTCATCGTGTAGGAATTTTCGAGACTTCATTTCGCTAATTTGGTATTTATAATTATTGCTTAATGCTTATTACGTATCTATGGAATCAACGGTTTGCCGGTGACGAAATAAAGAAAGAATTGTGTCTTTTTTCTGGTTCGATGTGATTTCGAGGTTTCAAACAAATGCTTCCATGTACCCCGTCTCTTAGTTAACTTGTAGCTGTCATTGATCCGCTCCTATAAGCCACGACAACTTCTCGTAAACGCTTCCACTACGATCAGTGCAACGCACGGCGCAGCCAATCAGCCGGCCGGTCGGAATGTCGGGCAGTGAATCTAAGATAAGGACATGCGACGACTCCCGAAGCTTCGCGTGAAAGCGGTTTGTCGTCAGCAAATTTCCTACGCAGCGATACGTACTCGGCTTAAGCGAAAACTCCTTTGAAGTATAACAATTAACCGATTAATAATTGCTGCGTAAAATCATTTCGAACGATTAAAAAATATATGTACATAGTATGACGCAATTTGTATTTTAATAATCGATTAAAATTCTAGATGAAACACGGGCTGTCTACGAAGTTCATTTTACGGCAGGAGATAAAATGAATTTCAATAACATTAGAACTTGAGACTACTCGGATTCGCTTCTGTCGCGTGCCGCAGTCAGTACTTATCGCTTGCCGGCTTTTCTGATGCCGCTAAACAAGACGCGTCGTGCACTCTACTACCACATCACCCCTGTATCCCGACACCCCCTCACACTTCTCTCCCCCTGTTTCTCCTGTCTTCTTTCTATCTCCCCTCTCTCTTTACCTTTCTCTTTCTCCGATCAATAAAATAGCCCATCTCCCGCGAAAGCTTATCGTTCGTTTGAATTTTAGCCACTATTACCCGTTTTTATGTACCGCCAACTTTTCATACTCGCCATTTCACTCTGCTCGATGCTTTTTACAAATGTAATTAAGAGTACAATAATACCGTCGTGTACAGTTAGTTTGTTTAATCAGAGCAATTCGTCACTTGTTGAAGATTGTTATTCAAATTGTTCAATTTTAAACGATTAATGCTGAAATAATATAGAAAGATATTAATGTTTTTTATGTATGACACTTTGATTTTAGTCCTTTGGCTTTTATCATTTGTATATGAAGTTATATTTGTTAGAAAACATACGTTTCTTCTCTACGAATAAAGATATAGCGTTACCAATGTTGTGTCTGTTACATATTTGGGAATGGAATGAGACGTATTGTTTTTGGAATATTTTGAAATATTGTTTAGTTTGTATTTCATAGCGGTGTCTTTATGAAAATATTGTCATTGCAGATTACGGAACTTGTTCTTGATAATTGTCGGGGTACGCATATAGAGGGTCTGACAGATGAATTTGTTGCATTAGAATCACTAAGTCTTATCAACGTGGGTCTTACCAGTCTAAAAGGCTTTCCAAAACTATCAAGTCTTAAAAAGGTAAGGAAATATATGATATTATTATTTATACGTTTAAGTATATTTAAATGTATGAGATTAATTAAACCCAATTATTTTCATAGTTGGAGCTTAGTGACAACAGAATTTCTGGAGGTTTAAATCTTCTTCAGTCAAGTCCCAAATTAACTCATCTTAATCTTAGTGGAAACAAGATCAAAGATCTTGATACACTTCAACCTTTAGTAAGTTTATTGATATTATATTCTATTCGCAAATGTCGGATGTATCAAACATTATTTTGCTTTACAGAAGGAGTTTAAGAATTTGAAGAGTCTGGATCTCTTCAATAATGAAGTAACAAACGTGAATAATTATAGAGAGAAAGTTTTTAGTCTTATTCCCAGTCTTCGATGCCTTGATGAGTATGTAATTTAAAAGAAATCGAATGTTTCATATATTAACTCGATTCGTCATTTTTAACACCTCAAAACATAAACTTTTTTCATGCGATAGATTGGACACAGATGATTGTGATGTAGAGGACAGCGAAGGAGATGATGATGAAGTAAATGGAAATGAAGATGGAGATGGAGATGCTAATGAAGAAGATAGCGAGGAAGGTTAGTCAAAAGTTGAAAAGAAAATTAAAAAATTTATCAAAAGAACAAATTAATATAGAGTGACAAAAGATTCGTATCTTAATAATAAAAATAAAATTTTAGTCTCAGATGAAGAGGATGATGAAGATTTTGATGATGGTGGCGTAGAATTAGCAGCTGTGTACAAGGAGGGTCTTGAGGTAAGTCATCCGTGTTTCAACTTTTAAAGTTTCAAATTGTTTGAAGTTTTATTTCGATATCTAGGTACAAAGTGTAGCATTTGTGTTATAATTACATTTTGATTTAAAACTATTCATGATAAATTACTAATATCGCGATTTTTCTGAACTTTGATCAATGTAATGTAGGATGAAAGTGACGAGGATGATTTCCTCTGTGAAGAGGAAGAAGAAGAAGATGACGATGAAAATGAAGATGATGAGCAAGATGAAGAGGAAGGTAAATAAATTCGTGTACATTTTTTGAAAGAAAGTAGATTCATTTATTTTACTATCGATACTGAAACATACGTTCATCCCTTCGCCTATCGTAAAACATAAAGCATAAAATCTGAGACATAAAAACTACGCAAGCGTCATCGATTAGACTCGTGGTTAATTTCTGTCGATGTCTTTTTGCTACAGTTACGTGTTATTTTGCACCGCGTTTCGACGAAACGACGCGTCGTGTATCCGACGTTACTATGACCTATGGTTAGTTTATGGTTAGTTTATGGTTACCGCTAACATATGGTCAATTTTATTACATTCTTTCGTGTACTTTACACAGAGTCGTCTCCTGCTCGAGGTAAGAAGAGAAAACATGAAGATGGAGATTCAGGGAACTAGAACCATAAAGAGCAGGCTTCTGATACTGTTAAATGAGTGTAAAATTCATATAAATAATAACAATAATTGAGACGCCGAGTGAACATCTGGGAATCAAACTAATTGACCGACCAATGACAGACTACAGTTAGTGGTGTGAATTTATCAGTAAATCATTGACTGACAAATTGTCTGTGGAACAACAAACGATTACCATTGCGGAGAAGAGGAATGTGAATGAAAATGAAAGAAGATAATGATGGCATAAAATAGGACTGCATTCCAGCTGGGCACAGCGCGTTTTAGTTATACTAACGATATTTTATATAGAGTATATAGTTAGAGTATTAGTGGTGTTGCATAGTGGGTGAAAGATCAGATATTGAAGGTCTCGGAAAAGGCAACAGTGGAGTTTTACACTTGAAGGAGCATATTTGTCTGTTAGCTCCAGTCGGCCAAAGGCTGGTCACGCTGGAATGCAGTCATCGTTAAACAGTACTAAGGTTACATAAGTTACATTTTAAATACATTATTATTGTACCATGAATAAGTATAGAGTAAATGAGGAACAACTTTTGTACAGGTTTACACCATACATTGAGGTGCATTACGCCTCTGTGATTTTTGGGACAGAAAATAAAGAGATAAATATATGTTGCTCATACATTGAGCTTATATCTATGAAAGACGTATTAAGATAGGAATTTGCATCATAAGAATGAAGAAATAAAAAAAAAAAAGTATGTACATTTCGTTTATTAGAGTAATAGTGTTTGAAATGTATAATTGATATGAACAAAAACGAATCAGTTTAGCATGTAAAAGGTATTTTAGTATTTTCAGTTTCATTGTTTCGATGTAAGTTAAATAAATAGTTTTGATATTTCAAGGTATCTTGAAAGAAACTGCGAAGTAACGTAAGAACACAATTGACATTGTGGTATTCTAATTTGTAATTTTTAGTAAATTTTAAGTTCCAAATGTTTATGTACAATGGCAATATATGCCACACATAATACGGCTGTTAAGGTTACTGTTATTTACTTTTGGGCATTCCATGTGCTACGTGTTATGCTCTAATATGATATAAATTGATTTGATTAGTAAAAATTATTGTAATATCTTCCAGTTTCAAATTGCAGATATCCAGCTATAACAGTTAAATGTTTTTTATATAACTAAATCGTACAATTTTTTACGGTAACAATAGAGTTACTCATTGGATTTGCATCGTTTACACGTAACAGGTCCGAATATTTGGAGTATGAGATTATTAAACAAAAGGAAGAAAACAAAGAAAAAAATCAAAATTGCTGTAAATTCATGATTACCTTTAATTTCTGTCTCTGAAGTTACCATAGCGCTGACACATCTCGTGATGATTAAAGTGCGAAGTTAATGGGTAATGATCATTAATATTATTATTAATATTAAATTACAATTATGATTTTAAACAAAAAAGTGACAAATATTTACACTTGCGCTTTCGCACTTTTGAATTGTATTTAAAAAAAAAGTCAGAAACGCAAAATTTAGATTAGAGTGGAAAGACAAAAAATCTTGAGAAATAGGCGCAAAAAAATAAAAAGATGGATCAGACGATGTAGTTAATGGTGAGACTGTGGCAAGTGGATTACTAGACGGACTACCAATTAACTACGGGATCGTGAGAATGGATGGGAGTGAAATAGCGAGTGAGAATGCAAGAGAAGATCGGTTTTATAAGAAAAAAATTATTGTAGAGTCGAGGATCTGGCGCCTCTTTGTCGCCAGTTTGGTTATGGCCTTATCCAATTTTTCCAAGACTAAAGCAAATTTATATTAGGTACAATGAGTATATGACATGTACAGGTCCAAATCTGTAAATTTCCAATCTGCAATTTGTAATTGCGGCTCGCGCGGATGTCGATTAAAAGTTAAATTATAAATAATTAAAAAAAATTAAATTATAAATAATTAAACATTTCGCGCGTCCCGCGACACATACACTTTTGTCAATTGCAATTTTGGATAGACCATTTACGTAAGGGAATCTATCACCTTCTATTATCAGATCTTATTACATCTCTGTATTGTCTGTCTGTTCCGTTGTTAAAGTGGATTTTTATCATAACGTTTGTTTATTTCGAGCAATCCTCATCACAAAATAAGAAAAAATAATTTATTAATAAAATCATTTACAAATCAAGGATGATGTGTGATAAATATTATTAAACCATCTTTTTCTTCACGGTTAAATAATATATATAAGTCTAAATAGTATTCAAAAATTCAATAATTAGAATTTTTATATTTAAATTTAGAATACATTTATTACTTTCAATTTCGCTTTTTTTGTTTCAAGCCAATTTTAGATTTTAACTTTATTTTTAATCTTATTGCATTCATTTATATTTTCTGTACATACATATATACATATATTACACGTATTACTGAGTCAATAATATTTCTTTAACACTAGATTTACGGGACCCATCAATTTAACGGATGGGTTGCTTCAATTATACGATATTAACATTTAATTAACTTATATTAAGTCTGTTAATATTGCGATTGTTTGCAAATTAAACCCATCGNGTTTTCAAAAATTCGCGCCAAAGTTCCTCCAATTTTAATCGTATAGTGAATTCTTCTTTCGAGTAATTTATTTCCCTTTCTCATTTTCTTTATTTCTCGTTATTCTTTCTGTACTGCCACCGTTATACTGTTGCATTACTATTAACTAAGTAGTGTTAAAGAAAATATATGGTTTTCTTTACCCTAAATCCGACGGGTGTCCATAGAAATAGATATACAAAAGAACCTAGTGTTTTTTTAATATTAAAAGATGGGTCAAGAAATTAGCGTTTTCAAAAATTCGCGCCAAAGTTCCTACAATTTTAATCGTATAGTGAATTCTTCTTTCGAGTAATTTATTTCCCTTTCTCATTTTCTTTATTTCTCGTTATTCTTTCTGTACTGCCACCGTTATACTGTTGCATTACTATTAACTAAGTAGTGTTAAAGAAAATATATGGTTTTCTTTACCCTAAATCCGACGGGTGTCCATAGAAATAGATATACAAAAGAACCTAGTGTTTTTTTAATATTAAAAGATGGGTCAAGAAATTAGCGTTTTCAAAAATTCGCGCCAAAGTTCCTACAATTTTAATCGTATAGTGAATTCTTCTTTCGAGTAATTTATTTCCCTTTCTCATTTTCTTTATTTCTCGTTATTCTTTCTGTACTGCCACCGTTATACTGTTGCATTACTATTAACTAAGTAGTGTTAAAGAAAATATATGGTTTTCTTTACCCTAAATCCGACGGGTGTCCATAGAAATAGATATACAAAAGAACCTAGTGTTTTTTTAATATTAAAAGATGGGTCAAGAAATTAGCGTTTTCAAAAATTCGCGCCAAAGTTCCTACAATTTTAATCGTATAGTGAATTCTTCTTTCGAGTAATTTATTTCCCTTTCTCATTTTCTTTATTTCTCGTTATTCTTTCTGTACTGCCACCGTTATACTGTTGCATTACTATTAACTAAGTAGTGTTAAAGAAAATATATGGTTTTCTTTACCCTAAATCCGACGGGTGTCCATAGAAATAGATATACAAAAGAACCTAGTGTTTTTTTAATATTAAAAGATGGGTCAAGAAATTAGTGTTTTCAAAAATTCGCGCCAAAGTTCCTACAATTTTAATCGTATAATGCATTAATTCTTTCGAGTAATTTATTTTCTTTATTTCTAGTTATTGCTTCTGTACTGCTACCGTTGTACTGTTGTATTACTATTAACTAAGTAATAACTAACTAACTAGTATTAAAGAAAATATGTGGTTTTCTTTACCTTAAATCTGACGGGTGTCCGTAGAAATAGGTATACAAAAACCTAGTGTTTTTTTAATATTAAAAGATGGGTCAAAAAATTAGTGTTTTCAAAAATTCGCGCCAAAGTTCCTACAATTTTAATCGTATAGTGAATTCTTCTTTCGAGTAATTTATTTCCCTTTCTCATTTTCTTTATTTCTCGTTATTGCTTCTGTACTGCCATCGTTATACTGTTGTACTACTACTAACTAAGCAATAACTAACTAAGTAATACATACTGTTGTATTACTGTTATACCAACGGATAAAATATTCGCTAGCGTGTACAGTGCTGCCAACGAACGGGACTTTATGAAAGTTGTATAATTCATCCTCGGCGCGCAGTTTCGTGTCGAGTCTTCAGTGTTTCTCCGCGCTTCCGTTCGTGCGTTTTGGTTGTGGTTCGGTGTGGACGAGAAGTAAAGTCGGTTAGGCTTCGAAGTTGAAATTAGTGTTTTGCGGGGAGAAATTACAAAGTCATCACTTTTCAAGCAACGCGAGGAAAATGGCTGAAAGTAAGGGTGCGTTGATCGCGAAGACAGTGCAAAAACACGCAGGCAGAGCAAAGGAGAAGGTAAGTGGCAACGGAAAGACATATATTTCCACCTTCGTAACAGGTTTCTCCGAGGAGCATGTCAGTCATTCGTCCGTTCGAAACGGAATTCTGCTGTTACAAATCGTTTCAACTTTACTCCCTTCCTTAAATATTCTATATTTCGACTCGTTCCAACGAATACCGTTTAAACGGTTCAACGTGTGGAACCATAACCCCCTCGTGCGAGTTACGGTGAGGAAAATTTGACATTTTACGGCTGACAACCGTTCCAACGGATCTTTTATTCCGTTTCGCGGACAATTGATATAACTTATATAAGTAGGGAACTAGTCGTGTAGCAGAGTTTCGTTTAAAATGACAATTATGCAACTCTTGGGCCTGGTTCAGCGTAGTAATGCATATACTACAGGTGCATCTTCAACATAAGTTACACACTGTCGAAATGTGTAATTGTAAGCCGGGTAGCTGATCACGTGACATCAATATTTTACTCTCAGAGCTGTCTTAATGCGCGTTTTCAAATCTATGCGTTCTCGAAATGTAATTCCGTTAGTAGGTGTATCTGAAATTTTTTTTAATTCCTTTTGCTATTTTTGTGGTAATTTTTTTGCGTCTCGTTGTTGTTGTAATTTTGGTCCAATTCTTGGATTATTTTTAACAATTCCAATTATTTCAGGTTTTATTTTCTCAATAAATTATTGTTCTAATATTAATTTAGCATTTATAAGAATTTCGAATATTATAAAAGATTTATCTGAAATTTTTTTCAATTCCTTTTGCTGTTTTTGTGGTAATTTTTTTGGGTCCCGTTGTTGTTGAAATTTTAGTTCAATTCTTGGATTATTTTTAACAATTCCAATTATTTCAAGTTTTATTTTCTCAATAAATTACTGTCCTAATATTAATTTAGCATTTATAGGAATTTCGAATATTATAAAAGATCTATCTGAAATTTTTAAAAATTCCTTTTGCTATTTTTGTGTCTCCTTATTGTTGAAATTTTGGTTCAATTCTTGGATTATTTTTAATAATTCAAATTATTTTATTTTATCAATAAATTATTGTCCTAATATTAATTTAGCATTTATAAGAATTTCTCATATTATAAAAGATGTATCTGAAACTTTTTAAAATTCCTTTTGCTATTTTTGTAGTATTTTTTTGTGTCTCGTTATTGTTGAAATTTTAGTTCAATTCTTGGATTATTTTTAACAATTCCAATTATTTCAGGTTTTATTTTCTCAATAAATTACTGTCCTAATATTAATTTAGCATCTATAGGAATTTTGAATATTATAAAATATCTAAAATTTAAAAAAAAATTCCTTTTGCTATTTTTGTAATATTGTTTGGTGTCTCGTTATTGTAATATACAGGTCTGTACGCGTTTTAATTAATACAACAGACTGTTCGGATATCGGCAAATGCAAATTACCGTGCAAATTGTGAAGTACAAGAAGTAGAATTGATTGACGCTTAATTTAATTCGATACTACACGGTTTGTTATTAAATCTTATCGATTTCCTTTCGCGATACACCTTAAACCTTTCTGCATGCGTTTATTGGAATTTTATGTAGAATCGTGGCTCTTTTGCCAATGTGTATTATATAATATACGCTGTTTCATACGTGTAATTTATTTTCGAAGACAAACGAGTGACATGTCGTTAGTTTCGTTTTGTCGGTACCTATGCAATGCTTACGGTACTACGTAATGTACATGTAACATGTAATGCTTGTATTAACTGTATTTAATGAACGATGCTCGATGAAGCTTTTGATATTTCACTCATGTTTATCGTACGTGTTTGATACATCGGTGAAAATAAAAAAAGCAATCTTAAACAACCCTTCAAGTTCGACTTGTCTTCGACACGTGATTAATTATTTTTTCAAAAGTTTACTTTACAATTTAGCTTATGCTTTTTCTTTTTTTAGGTTATAATATTTGATACACGAAAATTTGTATGGAATATAGTTGTATTTAAATCTCGAAATAAACAACCCTTCAAATTCGACTTATCTTTGACGCGTAATTAATTATTCCTCAAAATTTTACTTTACAATTTAGATTTTGAATTTTCTTCTTCTTTTTTAGGTTATAATATTTAATTGATACATGTAAATTTGTATAGAATATAGTTGTATTTAAATATCGAAATAAACAACCCTTCAAATTCGACTTGTCTTCGACACGTGATTAATTATTTTTCAAAATTTTACTTTACAATTTAGATTATGCTTTTTCTTTTTTTAGGTTAGAATATTTAATATTCGAAAATTTGGATATAATGTTTTAATTGTATTTGAATATTGAAAAATGGTATTAATAATTATAATAATTATATACGTTTCATTTGAAGAAGGAATACGATTATTTATTTCGAATATTTTTATTATTACATATGCATAGCTAACATGCTTATATTATTAATTTCCCTTTATTTATTATTTTTAATTATTGTATCGTTTACTCTTCGTTTCTTCTCCATAAAGGGTTACATTTTCGTGTAATAAATTTTGATTTCCAATATTACAAGGTATAAAGTCATGAAAATTTTACAGAAGAATTTTGAGGAAACGAATATTACACACGAATATTTTTTAATTCACAAAATTTTCCTCGATTTATTATTTTTAATTGTTGTATCGTTAACTTCGTTCCTCGTCCGCAAATGGTTAAATCTTCGTTTGATAAAATTTTATTTCCAACATTACAAGGCGTAGAATCGTGTAAATTTTGGGCGAAAGAATTTCGAAGAAACGAATATTTTTTAGTTCACAAAATTTCCCTCGATTTATTATTTTTAATTATTTAACGTATACTTGATATATCGTTAACTTCGTTTCTTTCTCGCAAACGGATAAATTTTCGTTTAATAAAATTTTATTTCCAACATTACAAGGTATAAAGTCACGTAAATTTTATGGAAGAATTTCGAAGAAATGAATATTACACACGAATATTTTTTAATTCACAAAATTTCCCTCGATTTCTTATTTTTAATTATTTAATGTATTCATTTCTCTTCCGCAAATAGTTAAATTTCCATTAAATAAAATTTCATTTCCTACATTACAAGGTGTAGAGTGTAGAATTTCGAATAAACGAATCTGCTCGCATGATGCATCACACACGATAGCGATCGTGTATGAAAGATGGAAAGGAAGTAGGTCGTTCATAAGGTACAGAAGTTATGCAGAGATCATTGATTCCCGCGGAACAGATTTGTCTTTGATTTTGATTTTCACCGGAGGAAAACACGCCGGTGGCTCGTGCAATATACCGTAAGATAGTATAATTCGTAGGTGTTTTAACTTGCTTTCATGATGGTGGTTATACGGACTTATCTGGTAGAACCGGTCTAACGTATTGCCATGCTAGGGTTACCACTCTCCTCCGAACCGACCAAGCAGCGTTAAATCGTGGAAAAGAAAGAAAATCCGGCCTTCTAATGGGAAATTTATACTTGGAAATCAGTGTCGCTCGACATGAGTTTTTTTTCACAATGCTTAAAGACGTCGGGATTGCTCGAGTAGGATAATTCCTGTGATTCAGTCGTTGACGATTATTCTCAAGCATATGGGAAGAAATTACAATGTTGTAAGTGGTTCAGTGGATTATTACAGTGATATAATATTAATTAATATTCTATACTAATTGTGACATAATGTGACTATTACATTAATATTATTTATTATTAATATTAACAATAATATTATTTATTATTAATATTAATAATAATATTATTTATTATTAATATTAACAATAATATTATTTATTATTAATATTAATAATAATATTATTTATTATTAATATTAACAATAATATTATTTATTATTAATATTAATAATAATATTATTTATTATTAATATTAACAATAATATTATTTATTATTAATATTAATAATAATATTATTTATTATTAATATTAACAATAATATTATTTATTAT
>NIJG01000272.1:73114-83683 GCA_002201625.1 Euglossa dilemma | reverse complement strand
ATTATTATAATATATAATACATCTACCACAATATTATTTTATTATAATTATATGTAGTACACGTTACAATACAATCATTTGAGTTTAAAAAGAACGATCTTGATGCAGATCAACATCTCAATTAATCTGCCTCAAAGAATCTCTCAAACATCAAAATATAATCACCGATGACTTCGTGATATCCTGATCGACTTAAACACTTTTTCTTCACACGGTAAAGTTGCAAAGATAAGCTTGGAATCAGCTTACTCGAAGAAGGGAGGATAGGTTTGATCGTAGTCTGGCTGGTAAAAAGTTCAGCGAGTCACTCGAGGCGAGGAAAGCCGGTGTTCTCGTGTGTACTAGAAACGAAAGACCATTGAGACAGCAAAAGGTGCCTTTTCTCGTCACGTGGAACTCCGGTATCGTGCATTATATCGGAATTTACCTTTGCATTCGCCGAGGTGCTGGCGAAACCGAGAGGACGATTCGTCTGTAACGAGAACCTAGAAATCTGCGTTGAAAGTGTTCCACGATCAGTCCCGGGAACAATAGACGAGGTCACGATAAGTAGCAGCAATTCATAAGGTCGACTTCTATGATTTTGCAACTTTTTTTAAAGCTGATTTTTTTATTTACGATACAGGAGGGTTTGGAATTGGTTGCAAAGATTTTATTGATACAGTAAAGTTTTAGGTTGTATCGATAAATATTTTTTAACAGTAAAACTACCAAAGGGATGGAAATGATTTGTTTCAGATATTTTATTTTTAAAATTTTGAGAATGTAGAAGGTGATTTTGACAAAATTTTTAGATTTTATAGATATAGTGGAGCTTTGGGTTGTATTGATAAATATTTTTTAACAGTAAAATTATCAAAGGGGTGAAAATGATTTATTTTTTAATTTATTTTTTATTGTGATTTGTATTTTATTTAAAAAATTTGTGAAAATATTGCAGGTGCTTCTGACAAAATTTTTAGATTTTATAAATATAGTCGAGCTTTAGGTTGTATTAATAAATATTTTTTAACAGTAGAACTAACAATTGGGTGGAAATGATTTGTTTCAAATATTTTATTTAATAAATTTTTGAGAATATAGAAGGTGCTTTTGACAAAATTTTCACCTACTTTAATAAAAATGGAAACACAATTGCTAATAGTTATTTATTTTTCTCGTACGATTATCTATTATAATTATCTTCATTCGTGAAATCTTTTGGGAATGTTAATCCTTTTATTAAAATTTGATTTCCTGGAAAATATCGATTTATGCGATTACATTATACTTGAACTATTTACACGATTATAATTCTTTCGTAATAGTTTTTACGAAAAAGAGCGGCTCGTTTATATGCAATAGCAAGAGATAACATCAGAATTCAACTACTGTACTTTGTCTTCTGCTCGTACCTTGAAAACATGAATATAACGAGCTGCTGAGATTGTTTGCACAATGCTGTACAGATTACAGATAAACACTCGAAGTGATTCTTATTGAAAATAGATAAACAAATAAAGTAGCTTGTCGATAATAATCGTGAACGATGCATACGTGTTTTTTTGTGTCAAATCAAATATAAATTTGCTTGTTTTAGAATTATATTCTCTGTAGGTGCATTATAAACTTGAATATCTCTGTTATTTAAAATTAAATTCGTTTCAGAATTATTTTCAAAATGGTGACGAAAATTATTATTTTCGCAATTGTTTCTACTCTCGAAATATCCAATTTCAAACCAATTGATTATCTAGGCACCTCTTTGACTTTTAGAAGAAGAATTTTAGAACTAAGTGTTTTATAATTATTTCTAAAAATTTTAGAACTAAGTGCTCCAGAATTATTTATAAAACGGTCACAAAAATTATCAGTTTCGTAGCTGTTTATACTCTTGAAATATCCAATTTCAAACCAATTGCTTATCTAACAACCTCTTCAACTTTTAGAAGAAGAATTTTAGAACTAGGAGTGCTTCATAATTATTTCTAAAAATTTTAGACCTAAGTGCTTCAGAATTATTTCTAAAAATTTTAGAACTAAGTGCTTCAGAATTATTTCTAAAAATTTTAGACCTAAGTGCTTCAGAATTATTTCTAAAAATTTTAGAACTGCGTGCTTCAGAATTGTTTCTAAAAATTTTAGAACTAATTGCTTCATAATTATTTCTAAAAATTTTAGAACTAGTGCTTCAGAATTATTTCTAAAAATTTTAGACCTAGTGCTTCAGAATTATTTCTAAAAATTTTAGAACTAAGTGCTTCAGAATTATCTCTAAAAATTTTAGACCTAGTGCTTCACAATTATTTCTAAAAATTTTAGAACTATGTGCTTCAGAATTATTTCTAAAAAGTTTAGAACTAAGTGCTTCATAATTATTTCTAAAAATTTTAGACCTAGTGCTTCAGAATTATTTCTAAAAAATTTAGAACTGCGTGCTTCATAATTATTTCTAAAAAATTTAGACCTAGTGCTTTATAATTATTTCTAAAAATTTTAGAACTGCGTGCTTCAGAATTATTTTCAAAACGGTCACAAAAATAAAAAGAAATATAATTTTCACAGCTGCTTACCCTCTCTAAACATCCAATTTCAAATCAGTTCCTTGTCTAGAAACCTCTTCAACTTTTATAAGAAGAAGTTTTCGAATTAACTACCTCATAATTATTTCCAAAACGTTAGAAAATTAAAAAAGAAGAATCATTTTCACATCTCCTTACCCTCTCGAAACACCCAATTCCAAACCATTCACGTATCCACGAATTCGCCATTTCGAAAGAAATTTCCGAAGTAAGTGTCTCTGTCAAGAAGTAGTTAAAAGCGACTGGGAGTCGTGAAAGTAAATAATGGTTGCATTAAACTTTCTCTGTCTTGGTTCTTTTATTCAGCACCCGGCGAGTGTTCCTCTCAGACAGACGTATCATCGGGCAATGATTCTGCGCGTTTCAGCAGCGAACCAACGGAGGAAATCGCATGAAAGTGTGGAGACGGAAGTCTGGATGCTCATAGTCTCCGTAGGCTACGATTTCTATCGTGTCAACTTCGCCTACCAGTTACTATTCTGGTCCTGGTGTCCCGGACGCTTTTGCTCCGTCACTCTCGGCAAATATATCTACGAGCTTGCAGCTTTCCAACCTTCCCCGGTCCCGTTATATTCCAGTTTTCGTGAAACCCTGGCTGCCATATGCGCACTCAGTCGCTTCTTCATGGAAAAATCGAGACTAAAATATCGAATTCCTTGATTGGGGTTGAGAATTTTGCGTTTGAGGGTTAGATTGTGGGATGAAGTAATCGGGGAATGAATTGTTAAAGAATTTTTGTTGTTATTGGTTATAGGATTTGAGATTTTTTGGTTTGTTAATAATAGGTTATGGGATTTGTGAATTTTGAATTGGGAACGAATTTTTGTTGTTATTGGTTATAGGAGTTGAGATTTTTTGGTTTGTTAATGCTAGGTTTATGGGGCTTGTGATTTTTGATTTATTAACTCTTGGTTTAAGGGACCCGTGAATTTCGAATTGGAAACAAATTTTTGTTGTTATTAGTCGTGGAAGTAGAGATTTTTTTTTTGTTTATTAATTCTTGGTTTATGGGACTTGTGAATTTCGTATTGGAAACAAATTTTTGTTGTTATTAGTCGTAGAAGTAGAGATTTTTTGATTTATTAATACTAGGTTTATGGGACCCGTGAATTTCTAATTCGTCGATTACGATTTTATGAGTAAACGTGGTATGAAGTAATTGTGGAATGAAATGCTAAAGAATTTTTGTTGTTATTGGTTATAGGAGTTGAGATTTTTTGGTTTGTTAATACTAGGTTTATGGGACTTGTGAATTTTGAATTGGAAAGAAGTTTTCGTTGTTATTAGTCGTGGAAGTAGAGATTTTTTTTTATTTATTAATTCTTGGTTTATGGGACTTGTGAATTTCTAATTGCAATCGAATTTTCGTTGCCATTAGTTGTGGAAGTAGAGATTTTTTTTGAATTATTAATACTAGGTTTATGGGACTTGTGAATTTCGAATTGCAAGCGAATTTTCGTTGTCATTAGTCGACGATATAAAGATTTTTTTTTATTTATTAACACTAGGTTTATGGAACTCGTGAATTTCGAATTGAAAACAAATTTTCGTTGTCATTAGTCGTGAAAAGAAAGATTTTTTTAAATTTANTTTATTAACACTAGGTTTATGGAACTCGTGAATTTCGAATTGAAAACAAATTTTCGTTGTCATTAGTCGTGAAAAGAAAGATTTTTTTAAATTTATTAACTCTAGGTTTATGGGACCCGTGAATTTCGAATTGGAAACAAATTTTCGGTGTCATTAGCCCTCAAAGTAAAAATTTTTTTATTCATTAACACTAGGTTTATAGGACCCGTGAATTTAACGGATGTTTGTTAATGCAATTATACGATATTAACAAATTTAATTAACTTATATTAAATCTGATAATATGGTAATTGTTCTCAAATTAAACTCGTCATTTTCTTTTCTTCTTTTTATAGCAAATTCGTGGATTACGAATTGGACGTTGAAATGAAATTTCATTCGAAATTTTGTTAATAATCCAAATATTAAAAGGTGTCTGATATCTGTTCTTGTAAAATTGGATTAATTTCCTCGATTATCTGCTAATGGCGCCTCTCGTTGCCAAAAAGTCATCTAATCGGTTATCTTGTAACTTTCCTGCAGAGTTATTTTCGTTCTTCCTCAAATTTTCTCGGCATCTTTGGAAACTACCCAATTAAAACCGCCAACCAAAAAGCACAGATCCAAGTTAATCGACTTTCGTAACTTTCGCAAAATTTATCGACTTCGATAATAAAATTATTTTCTCTGATTAAAAAATTTCTAACTTTTATATCGTAATTCTCAGTTTATAGGTTTCTAAGTTTTCTTTTCAAGAAACTTTAAACCAAATTCCATTGTATATTACCGTCTTGAAGATTGGAATAATCTTGAGAAAGTGCTAATTATACACTGCTATCTCCAAGAAGCTAATAGCATCTTTTCTATAAGCTATAATGATCCTTTTGTCAACAAACATGAACTAACTTCTTCACTTTCTACCATGACATTTGCTTTACCTATTTTCTCCAATTTAGTAGCGAAAAATCGTCGTTTAATATCGTAGAGAATAAGTCCTAGATACGAAAAAGAGAAAATATTTTCTACGTCATAAAAACGCTCGTTTCTTTTCAATTATTTCGTGTAAAGTTACTTAACCTAACTTCAATCCATGGTAATTTTATTCACGATAGAATGTGACAGGTTATGTTTGTAAAATTAGCTATATAAAACGTAAAATGGAGTTGGAATCCACGGTAATTCAATTCGTAATATAGATATTCGCAAGTGAGAGATTATGTTTCTAAAATTAGCTATATAAAACGTAAAATGGAGAGTTTGAATTCACGATAATTCAATTTGCAATATAGATATTCGTAAGTGAGAGGTTATGTTTGTAAAATTAGCTATATAAAACGTAAAATGGAGAGTTTGAATTTACGATAATTTAATTCGTAATATAGATATTCGCAAGTGTGAGGTTATGTTCGAAGGATTAAGTATATAATGCAAACGGAGGAAACAGTAAAACGAAAAGTTTGAATTCACAGTGACAATTCACGATATAGATATTCGTAAGTGTGAGGTTATGTTCGAAGGGTTAGATATATAAAAAGAAAAGGGAGGAAAACATGAAACGGAGGTTATGTTTGAAGGGTTAACTATACAATAGAAACGGTGGTTATGTTCGAAGGATTAGCTATACAACATAAAGGAAGAAAAAAATAAAACAGAGAATTTGAATCCACGGTAATTTAATTCACAATATAAATATTCGCAAGTGAGAGGTTATGTTCGAATACTTAACTACACAACGAAAACGAACAGTTCGAATCTACATCAACTTAATTCGCAATATAAATATTCGCAAGTGAGAGATTAAGTTCGAAGACTTAACTACACAACGAAAACGAACAGTTCGAATCTACATCAACTTAATTCGCAATATAAATATTCGCAAGCGCAAGGTTATGTTTAAAATCGAAGCTCGAAAAACCTAAAACGTAGCTTATGCTCAAAGACTTAACAACACAACCCAAACGAACAGTTTGAATCCGCAGCAACTTAATTCGCAATATAAATATTCGCAACTGAGAGGTTATGTTCGAAATCGAAGCTCGAAAAACCTAAAACGTAGCTTATGCTCAAAGACTTAACAACACAACCCAAACGAACAGTTTGAATCCGCAGCAACTTAATTCACAATATAAATATTCGCAACTGAAAGGTTATGTTCGAAATCGGAGCTTGAAGAACGTAAAACGTAGCTTATGCTCAAAGACTTAGCTACACAACGCAAAGAAACAGTTAAAATGCACAGGAACTTAGCTCACAATATAAATATTCGCAAATGAGAGGTTATGTTCGAATACTTAACTACACAACGCAAACGAATAGTTAGAATCCGCAGCAACTTAATTCACAATATAAATATTCGCAAGCGAGAGGTCATATTCAAACGCAAAGCTCGAAAAACGTAAAACGTAGCTTATGTTCAAAGACTTAACTACACAACGCAAAGAAACAGTTAAAATCCACAGGAACTTAGCTCACAATAGACATTCCGAACTAAGAGGTTATGTTCTTAGGGTTACCAACAGAACGCAAAGGGAGTAAAAGATAAACCGAAGAATCAACATCTTTGGACACGCGCCAACGAAGTTGGTTAACTCGGTATAAATACGGAACGATAAACGCAGAGACCTCTTCTTTCTCGTGTTTCTTCGTTCTTTCGTCTTTTTCGCATTTTCTCTTTCTCTCTCTCTCATTTCGCGCGTAAGCGGCAACGTTTTCTTCTTACATCATTCACCGCGGGCTATATGCGTTACGTGCAAACGCGTCGCGCGAACGCCGACGTTGAACCTTAGAGATATTAATAACCAGCGCCGATTCCGGCGTCCTTTCCGGTGAAATAAAAAGACGGAAAGGAGCCGCGAGTGCTCGAGAGGCAACTAGCAAATGGGGAACAGACGTTACGTAACGATTCGACTCCCCTCTAGCGGCAACTTTCCTCGTAAACGCCTCGTATTTCTGACAGTGTATAAAGGCGCCCGTTAAACCCGGCGACACTTGATTTCTCCACGTCCAACGTCTAACGGTTTGGCGGATATCCATCTAGACGACTTCGAAATCCTATTAATCTCCTTCGTTTCTAGATAGAGTCTCTTATCGGTTAATACACGAAAATTATATTTTAGTATGTTGCATAGTTTTGTGTTTTATTTATATCTTTTGATGTGGGTATTAGGTTTTTGGAGTTGCGTGGTTTGTAGGTTAGGATTTTGTTATGGATTAGAATGGTGGGAGGGAAATAATTGAAGTAGAAAATGGTAGAAAGGAATATAAGAGTGGATTGAGTTAATTGAAAATGGTTTAACCCCTTTAACAGTTGTAATTTATTTATATCTTTCGTAGTTAGTATGAGTTTGTAGGTTAGGGTTTTGTCATTCACTAGAATGAAAGAAGGGAAGAAAATAATTGAAGTAGAAAATGTTAGAAAGGAATACAAGAGTGGATTGGGTTAATCAAAAATCGTTTAATGCTTTTAATAAATAATAAAGTTGTAACTTTCTTTATATCTTTCGAAGTGGGTATTAAGGTTTTGGATTTACGTGGTTTTTAGGTTAGGATTTTGTTATCGAATAGAATATAATGGAGGGTGGGAGAGAAATAATTGAAATGAAAAATGTTAAAAAGGAATAGAAGAGTGAATTGGGTTAATTGAAAATGGTTTAACCCTTTTAAGTATGTTGCACAGTTTTGTCTGTTATTTATATTTTTCGAAGTGGGTATTAGGATTTTGTATTTACGTGATTTGTAGGTTAGAGTTTTGTCATTGATTAGAATGGAGAAAGGGAAGGAAATAATTGAAGTAGAAAATGGTGGAAAGAAGTACAAGAGTGGATTGAGTTAATCGAAAATTGTTTATGCTTTTAATAAATAATAAAGTTGTAACTTTATTTATATCTTTCGAAGTGAGTATTCGAAGAGAGTATTAGTTTGTAGATTAGGGTTTTGTTATTAATTAGAATGGAGAATGGGAGGGAAATAATTGAAGTAGAAAATGGTAGGAAGGAGTACAAGAGTGGATTAAGTTAATCGAAAATTGATTAATGCTTTTAATAAATAATAAAGTTGTAACTTTATTTATATCTTTCGAAGTGAGTATTCGAAGAGAGTATTAGTTTGTAGATTAGGGTTTTGTTATTAATTAGAATGGAGAATGGGAGGGAAATAATTGAAGTAGAAAATGGTAGGAAGGAGTACAAGAGTGGATTAAGTTAATCGAAAATTGATTAATGCTTTTAATAAATAATAAAGTTGTAACTTTATTTATATCTTTCGAAGTGAGTATTCGAAGAGAGTATTAGTTTGTAGATTAGGGTTTTGTTATTAATTAGAATGGAGAATGGGAGGGAAATAATTGAAGTAGAAAATGGTAGGAAGGAGTACAAGAGTGGATTAAGTTAATCGAAAATTGATTAATGCTTTTAATAAATAATAAAGTTGTAACTTTATTTATATCTTTCGAAGTGAGTATTCGAAGAGAGTATTAGTTTGTAGATTAGGGTTTTGTTATTAATTAGAATGGAGAATGGGAGGGAAATAATTGAAGTAGAAAATGGTAGGAAGGAGTACAAGAGTGGATTAAGTTAATCGAAAATTGATTAATGCTTTTAATAAATAATAAAGTTGTAACTTTATTTATATCTTTCGAAGTGAGTATTCGAAGAGAGTATTAGTTTGTAGATTAGGGTTTTGTTATTAATTAGAATGGAGAATGGGAGGGAAATAATTGAAGTAGAAAATGGTAGGAAGGAGTACAAGAGTGGATTAAGTTAATCGAAAATTGATTAATGCTTTTAATAAATAATAAAGTTGTAACTTTCTTTATATCTTTCGAAGTGGGTATTAAGGTTTTGGATTTACGTGGTTTTTAGGTTAGGATTTTGTTATCGAATAGAATATAATGGAGGGTGGGAGAGAAATAATTGAAATGAAAAATGTTAAAAAGGAATAGAAGAGTGAATTGGGTTAATTGAAAATGGTTTAACCCTTTTAAGTATGTTGCACAGTTTTGTCTGTTATTTATATTTTTCGAAGTGGGTATTAGGATTTTGTATTTACGTGATTTGTAGGTTAGAGTTTTGTCATTGATTAGAATGGAGAAAGGGAAGGAAATAATTGAAGTAGAAAATGGTGGAAAGAAGTACAAGAGTGGATTGAGTTAATCGAAAATTGTTTATGCTTTTAATAAATAATAAAGTTGTAACTTTATTTATATCTTTCGAAGTGAGTATTCGAAGAGAGTATTAGTTTGTAGATTAGGGTTTTGTTATTAATTAGAATGGAGAATGGGAGGGAAATAATTGAAGTAGAAAATGGTAGGAAGGAGTACAAGAGTGGATTAAGTTAATCGAAAATTGATTAATGCTTTTAATAAATAATAAAGTTGTAACTTTATTTATATCTTTCGAAGTGAGTATGAATTTGTAGGTTAGGATTTTGTCATTCACTAGAATGAAAGAAGGGAAGAAAATAATTGAAGTAGAAAATGGTTGAATGGAATACAAGAGTGGATCGAGTTAATTTAAAATGGTTTAACCCTTTTTTTAACAGTTGTAATTTATTTATATCTTTCGAAGTGAGTATTAGGTTAGTGGATTTGCGTAGTTTGTAGGTTAGGGTTATTTTGTCGGAAGCTTTCGTAGAAATATGGCAGAGGATTTGAAAGATCCATCGATAACATGAAGCGTCGAAAAAGTGATTATATATATATATTGAAAGAAGCTCTAAATTTTTAATTAAACTTTAGAAAACAATGATTTATATATTACACGATGAAAATAGTAACTTTGACGCTCTAAATTTTTAACGAAACTTTACAAAACATTTATTTATATATTACACGATGAAAATAGTAACTTTCAAGCTCTGATTTTTAACGAAACTTTACAAAACAGTGATTTAAACCACAATAGCTTTAATGTTAAATCATTACCCTATGAAATAAAAGCAACAATAGTGATACACTCGAAGAGAAGCGACAAGTATTGAAAATTTTCTCTCTGCGACACAAGACGAGATAAATTCTTCGTCTGTGTTGCGAAATAATCCCGGCGTTTGCACGCAGGTATAAAAAAGATAGAAGGAACGCGTTGAAATCGTGCCAAGAATTGAATACTGTACACCATGTTGTCTGCGTATCAGAGAACAGGTGCAACGACTAATATACTCTCATCGATTTGTTTCGCATTCTTTTTTTCTCTTCTCTTCTTTTTTCTCTACCAACTTCCAGCGTATATTTGTCCGTGTATTTAACCAGGCTTCCCAAGAAAAATAAATCGATGATCGTGGTATTGTGTAACCGAATACTCTGCATTACAGTTATCTCTCTCTCTCTCTCTCTTTCTCTTTCTTTCTTTCTCTCTCTCTTCTTTCTCTTAACCCTTTGCACTCTCGAGGCGACTCTAATTCAAGATTCTAATTAAAATTAAAAATTTATTATTAATTTAAAATT
>NIJG01000272.1:24860-35040 GCA_002201625.1 Euglossa dilemma | reverse complement strand
GAAAAACATTTATATTTTCCAAAATTTTATTTATATTTTATTTATACCTTTTTCTTTTATACTTATAATTTTTGTTATACCTTTATAAAAACGGTAGATTTACAAAAACACACAACCATCAAAACAGCCAAAAGAATGGAAAAACATTTGTAAAACAAAGTTGAACAGAAACTGTCCCAGCCTAACTGTGGGTGCAGCTATAGCAATCATCTCTGACCGTTTCAATTCACGACCTCGCTGTAGCATTTCCAGCAACGCAGGTACACTCTGAACAAAATATTCGCGTGTTCTTGACCAGAGTATACCATAGCAGAGTCGCGAGGGTACACAGTGTATCGCGTTTCGTGAACGAGAACTTTAAAATAGATGCGTTTGCGGAGAGATAGGTGTGGATAATTTGTCCTGTGGATAAGGAGATAATTGAATTGACCTTGGTTGCGGTTGCCACCGGATTACGTCGGGCACGTCGTCACGGCAATTTTGCTTGATCAGTATGCACTCGCGACTATAGGGTTCGTTAAGCCTCCAGTTAGGACACAAAGGACCCATTGGCATATACAGGCTGTTTCGAAAAGATTAATCTACCTCTTTCGCAAGCGTGATAACCTTTAAGTAATTCCCGGTCGCATTATTTCCCGAAATTGACGCAGATTGCAGAGGACGTGGTTAAAACGGTAATGTGTAGTGGAGTTAACGGCAATGGCGCTAGTGTCGTTTCTAGGGACTGGAAGTTGAAGATTAATTTACGTTTCGGAAGCATAGTAACTTTAAGTTTTAGAAGTGTGATAAGTTTAAATAATTTTAGGTCGCATTATTTTCCAAAATTAATGCAGATTGCATAGGACGTGGTTAAAACGGTAGTGTGTAGTGGAGTTAACGGCAATGGCGCTAGTGTCGTTTCTTGACACTGAAAATAAAACATTAATTTATTTTTCGCAAGCATAGTAACTTTGAATCACTTTACATTGAATTATTTATTGAAATTGTCACAACTTGCATAGAGCTGAAAGTGTGATAACTTTAAGTAATTTCCCGGTCGCATTATTTCCCGAAATTGACGCAGATTGCAGAGGACGTGGTTAAAACGGTAGTGTGTAGTGGAGTTAACGGCAATGGCGCTAGTGTCGTTTCTAGGGACTGGAATTTAAAAATTAATCTACGTTTCGGAAGCATAGTAACTTTAAGTTTTAGAAGTGTGATAAGTTTAAATAATTTTAGGTCGCATTATTTTCCAAAATTAATGCAGATTGCAGAGGACGTGGTTAAAACGGTAGTGTGTAGTGGAGTTAACGGCAATGGCGCTAGTGTCGTTTCTAGGGACTGGAAGTTAAAAATTAATCTACGTTTCGGAAGCATAGTAACTTTGAATCACTTTACATTGAATTATTTTTTGAAATTGCCACAACTTGCATAGAGCTCACAGTGTGATAACTTTAAATAATTCCCGGTCGCATTATTTCCCGAAATTGACGCAAATTGCAGAGGACGTTGTTAAAACGGTAGTGTGTAGTGGAGTTAACGGCAATGGCGCTAGTGTCGTTTCTAGGGATTAGAAGTTGAACGCTTCGAAAGCATAGTAATTTTGGATGATTTTAGATTATTCTGGATCATTTGAAAAAATTGTCGTAGATTCTATAGGACTACGTTAACGCTGTAATATAGAGTAACGTCGTCGATGGCGCTAGTGTCGTTTCTAGGGATTAGAAGTAGAAGATTAATCTACGTTTTGAAAGCATAGGAATTTTTAATAGTTCTACGTTATTCTGGATTATTTGAAAAAATTGTCATATATTCTATAGGATTACATTAACACTGTAATATATAGTAACGTCGTCGATGGCGCTAGTGTCGTTTCTCGAATACCAAAAATAAAAAGTTAATCTTCGTTTTGGAAACATAGTAATTTTAAATAATTCTACATTGGATTATTTAAAAACATTTTCCTAGATTCTATAGTACTACATTAACGCTATAATATAAAGTAACGTCGTCGATGGCGCTAGTGTCGTTTCCTGACACTGAAAGTAAAATATTAATCTACGTTTTGGAAGCAAAATAACTTTGGATTGTTCTAGATTATTCTGGATTATTTTACAAAATTGCCATAGATTCTATAGGACTTCATTACTCGTAATATAGAGTAATGCCGATGGCGCTAGTGTCGTTTCTCGAATACCGAAAGTAAAGTATAATAACCTTAAATAATTCTCGGTCGCATTATTTTCCAAAATTAACGCAGATTGCATAGGACGTCATTAACGTTAGTGTAGCGTGGAGTTAACGGCGATGGCGCTAGTGTCGTTTCTAGGGATTAGAAGTTGATGATTAATCTACGTTTCTTCTAGCGGAATTAGAAGATTAGTCTACGTTTTGGAAGCATAGTAATTTTGAATAATTCTACGTTGGATTATTTTTCAAAATTTCGATTTTGTCAGAGGCATCTTGCATAGGACTCCATTAATGTTATAGCGGAGTGTAACGGCGATGGCGCTAGTGTCGTTTCTCGGTATTCCAAGAACGAATTACGCAATTCGTGTATTTTAACTTCAATAACACCGATAAAAATCACTTTTTCATGATATTTCTTTTTTCTAGTTACTCCTATATCAAATATTCGCGATGACCTTTCAATTAGCTTGAAAATTAATTTGAACTCGCTCTTTAAATCTCACTTTATTCCCATACCATCTGTTATTTCATTTCACTAATCGTCACAACGAAATTATAAACGAAATTAAAAAAATAACTTTGCCAATAATATTTGCATATTTTTAATAACTCCAAGGACAAATATTCGCGATGACCTTTCAATTAGCTTGAAAATTAATTTGAACTCGCTCTTTAAATCTCACTTTATTCCCATACCATCTGTTATTTCATTTCACTAATCGTCANAAATAATTTATTTATAATTCTTAATTAAAACGTTTCAAGCTAAAATGAGAAACGTCAATGACAGATCATTTTATTTCCTTAAAACGACGAAAATTCAGAAGCTTGAACATTATTACAACCTGTATATGTAAATGCATATCGATTACAACCGGATGTCATAATTTAAACAGAAATCGCATGCGACATTGACATTAGAAATTAATAAACGTCGAATCAGTTTTAGCCTCATCGCTATCGATCCTGGAAAATCTCGGTATAAATGTGACGAGAGCAGAGTAACATACGTGTGGGAATGAAAAAATCAGCGGATAAATAATAGAATTAATTAGGTGGAAGGTACCAGCAAGCCGGATGACGAATTAACTCGTCTTCGTTGATTAATAGGTCAACCCTCCATATGCTAATGCGACTTGAAAGTTACGTATCCATCCGACTATACTTTTCAAATATTATTTCACAACTTCACGAAAGTTTAAGCTGACATATTCGCTTGATTATACTTTATTTTAATTTCTGATTTATTTTAAACTTAAAGAATAGATCGTGTAACAATGTAGAAGGGATTTATAATTTATTATAAAGTTAAAAAATGGATGAGGTAACAATATAGGGGGTATTTATTATTTATTTTAATTTATGGTTTATTTTAAAATTAAAAATTGGATGGTCTAACGACGTAGAAGAAATTTCTGATTTATTTTAAACTTAAATGGATCCCATAACAATTTAGAGGGAATTTATGATATATCAGAAAGTTAAATGGACCCCGTAACAATTTAGAGGGAATTTATGATTTATTTGAAACTTAAGAAATGGATCGTGTAACAATGTAGAGGGAATTTATGAATTATTTTAATTTCTGATTTATTTTAAACTTAAAAATTGGATCGCATATCAATGTAGAAGAAATTTCTGATTTATTTTAAACTTAAATGGATCCCATAAAAATTTAGAGGGAATTTATGATTTATTTTAAACTTAAAAAGTGGATCGCGTAACAACACAGAAGAAGTTTATGATCTATTTGAATTTTTGATTTATTTTAAACTTAAAATGTGGATGCCGTAACAATGTAAAGAAATTTATGATTTATTTTAAAATTAAAAAATGAATCGAGTAATAATGTAAAGAAATTTACAATTTATTTTAAAATTAAGAAATGAATTGCGTAACAATGTAAAGAAATTTATAATTTCTTTTAAAATTAAGAAATGAATCGCATAACAATTGTAAAGAAATTTACAATTTATTTTAAAATTAAGAAATGAATCGCGTAACAATATAGAAGGGGTTTATGATTTATTTTAAACTTAAAAAATGGATAGCGTAACAGTGTAGGGGGTATTTATGATTTATTTTAATTTCTGATTTATTTTAAACTTAAAAAATGGATCGCGTAACAATATAAATGGAATTAATGATTTATTTTAAACTTAAATGGAGCGTCTAACAATGTAGAAGGAATTTATGACTTATTTTAAGATTAAAAAATGGATCATGTAACAATATAAAAGGAATTTATGATTTATTTTAAAATTAAGAAATGGATCGCGTAACAATGTAGAGGAAATTTATGATTTATTTCAATTTCTGATTTGTTTTGTTCTTAAAAAATGGATCGCCTAACAATGTAGAAGAAATTTGTGATTTATTTTGTACTTAAAAAATGTATTACCTAACAATGTAGAAGAAATTTATGATTTATTTTAATTTCTCATTTATCTAAAACTATAAAAATTGGTCTCGTAACAACATAGAAAGAATTTACATAATTTCAAAGACTATTAAAATCTATTCTGAATTTATTTCTCAATTACAACAAACATTTCCATATTTACTCTCTCGTTTTTCCCTTTCTTCTTTCATAAATTTCCTAAATTTCCTAAATTGTCGAAAGAAACATTTTTCAATCGCATTCCTCTGTTTTTCTCTTCGATTTTCCCTCGATAGAACGTTAAACCGGGGAAAAGGAATAGGAAGAATGGCACGGGACGATAAAACGAAAAGTGAAATACGAAAATAGCGAGGCTTGGCTATATCGGTGACCCGACGATTGCGTAACTCTTTACAAGTGAAACTTTCAACGAGAGCAGAGGAATGTTCATACCGTGGAAAGATTTATCTACCTGCGTTTCTTACGGCTGTCGATAAATTTCTGCCGAGGTTTCCCAAGTTTTCCACCCTTATTAAGTAACCCTTACTCGAATTATTTCACCGTAGAACTTGCAATTGTAAAAGTTATTGCTGAATCTCTTGAAATTGCGAGAAATTTTCGNGAATGAGAACTTGGAATTGTAAAAGTTACTTTAAAAGAATATTTTGAAATTAATATTGTAATTATAACCCAATATTAGTATTAAAGTTATAATTCAGTCGCCATTTAATCAGATTCTAAAAATCGATGTTAATTAATATAGCAAATCTAAAATTGTAAAAATTACTTTAAAAGAATATTTTGAAATTGATATTATAATTATAACCAGATATTTGTATTAAAATTATAAGTTCAGTCGCTATTTAATTATATTCTTAAAATCGATGTTTATTAATATATCAAATTTAAAATTACACAACGATGCGTGTAATGAGAACTTGAAATTGTAAGAGTTACTTTAAAAAGAATATTTTGAAATTAATATTGTAATTATAACCCGATATTAATATTAAAATTATAAATTCAGTCGCCATTTAATTATATTCTAAAAATCGATGTTTATTAATATATCAAATTTAAAATTGTAAAAGTTACTTTAAAAGAATATTTTAAAATTAATATAGAGAGTCTTTGAAGTTATATAAATTTCATTTATATCATTACACGATCCAATTTTAAGTCATATAAATATTTATCATATTTAAATAAATATATTATCCATTACTAACATATTGTAAAATTTCATTTGAAGTCGAAATTTTCCCTGTCCATATCATTTGATTTTGTTAAAAATATTTTTTTGATAAATTTAATCCCTCGCGAGTTATTTTATCGTTCCCAGTTAAATAGAACAGTATGTATATGAAATGTATATGAATATGTTTATGTATATGTTTATGAAAGTCTAGTGAAAGAAAAAGAGACAATGGAGAATGCTAATTTATAGTAATTAGAAATAGTATCCTTCTGTGAAAAATCTATATCCTGCGATATACTGTATTGCATAAATTATCTATCTATTCGATACACTTTTGGATATAAATCGAAATTTATTTTAATTATTAATTAATTTTAATCATTGATTATTAATTATTTAAATTATTATTGAAAATAAATTGGATACAAATTCAATCCAGCAATGAATTTAAAATATGAAAAGTAGAATTTGTTATTTATGCAACAAAATTTCCTCACAGTGTTTAATAATCGTTAAATATTATCACATGAAAGTCCAGAAAATGCAATTATTAATTTATAATAATTAGAAAGCGTTAAATATTTTAGTCTGTTTTATTTTATTAATCAAAATCGCGTTAAATTTAAATAGATAGGCAAATTAGTTAGATTATTAGTATTTAATTATCTTAACTTAATCGGATAAATTAGTTAGATTATTAGTACTTAATAATCTTAACTTAAACAGATAAATTACTTAGATTATTAGTACTTAATAATCTTAACTTAAACAGATAAATTAGTTAGATTATTAATATTTAATAATCTTAACTTAAACGGATAGATTACTTAGTTTATTAGTATTTAATAATCTTAACTTAAACGGATAAATTAGTTAGATTATTAGTATTTAATAATCTTAACTTAATCGGATAAATTACTTAGATTATTAGTACTTAATAATCTTAACTTAAACGGATAGATTAATTAAATTATTAGTATTTAATAATCTTAACTTAAACGGATAGATTAATTAGATTATTAGTATTTAATAATCTTAACTTAGACGGATAAATTACTTAGATTATTAGTACTTAATAATCTTAACTTAAACGGATAGATTAATTAAATTATTAGTATTTAATAATCTTAACTTAAACGGATAGATTAGTTAGTATTGAATATTTATTAATCTTAGCTTAAACGGATAGATTAGTTAGGTTATAAATATTTATTAATCTTAATTTAATTTTTGTATTTGGTATTACTAAATTCTAAAATTGCATTGTTTAAATGGAATTAGAATGTTAATTTAACCAGCCGAACGATGAATTAGAAAAATTATTGCAGTAGATTTGTTAGATTATTAATATTTTTCGCGATATTTAATTTAACTTAATTTTTTTCATTTCATATTACTAAATCTGAAAATTGCATTGTCTAAATGGAATTAAAAACGTAATTTAACGCGTTCAATTGGAAAAATAATTGGAATTAGTTAGATTATTAGTATTTTATATTTAATTCAACTTAATTTCTACATTTGGTATTACTAAATCCGAAAATTGCATTTTCTAAACTCAATTAAAATCGTAACTTAACGACCCGAACGAGGAAACAGAAAAATTATTCAAATAGATTAATTAGATTATTAGTATTTTACACGATATTTAATCTAACTTACTTAATTTTTGCTTTTGGTATTACTAAATTCGGAAATTGTATTGTTTAATTGTAATTACGGAACGACGAATCGAAAAATTATTGCAATGTATTAGTTAAATTATTAGTATTTTACACGATATTTAATTTAACTTAATTTTTGCATTTGGTATTACTTAACCTTTAAATACTTAAATTTGCTAATTTCTACGAGCCTTTTCGAAACTGAGATACCGTTTCTGGTTAGAAAGTAACCGCGTACCACATTTGCTCGCTTTTGTTATGAAAAATGCAATTCAAATACTCGGCGATACTTCCTTGAATGAAAATAAAGAAAATTAATGCGAGGAAATATTGCTCGGTGTAATTAAACTTATCTTCCTGCCATCGCATTCCTTTTTGTGTATTCATGTAACTGCTGTTTAACGTATTCTCCTTTTATCTTCCCGTTCGTGAGTGTATGGGTTTATATAAATCCACTTTCGTTAAAATTATAGACACACCGAGTCTAAACAATTCTTTCTTTCCCTTTTCCGTTTCTCTTTCTCGAACCAATCATTTTCTATATTATTTTCCGCCATTTTATTCGATTTTTATGACGTAAACGATATTTAATACTACTTCGTGTTTTTTATTATATTTATTTTTAAATTTGTTAAAATGCGATAGTGAAAATACCGTCACGTTTATTTATTTTAAAAAAGAAACGTGTAAATATCTTTATAGAATAAGAAAAGTATGAATATAGTGGAAATTTGTAAAATTAAGGAAAAATGAATATTATTAGCAAATCCATTGTAGAATTATCTTATGAAAAAATTTTAATCTTTATTCCCAATTTATTTTCTGACGTAAATAAAGTCACCCGTTGGTGAATTTGAAATGTCGGATTTTTTTACACGCGAACGTTCGTCTTCCCGTTTTCGTTACACTTTTGCTTTTGGCATAACCTCGTTTATAGTCGTACTGTCCATTGCCAGAGTCACGTTTCAACAAAGGAGATTTTCTCGAAAGTCTTCCCTTTTGTTATTTCATTTGAATTTTCTACCGATACGAATCTAAACGATATTCGTATAATTTTTTTGTACGAGTATAAACTTGGTAATAACGCTGCAAAAGCTGCACGCAACGTAAACCAAGCGTTTGGGGAGAATACGGTTAATGATCGAAAAGTGCAGCGTTGGTTTGAAAAATTTAGGTCCGCTGATTTTTCGCTACAAAATGATCCGCGTGGGAGACCCAAAACGTCTGTGAAAAATGACGATCCGAAGGCATTGGTGGAAGCGGATCCAACTGTATCCACGAGGGAACAGGCTACCAGGATGAAAATTGACCATACAACAATATTGCGACATCTTTCTGAAATTGGCAAGGTGAAGAAAATGGATAAGTGGGTACCGCACGAACTAACTGAGCGAAATAAGCTGGATCGGTTGAACGTATGCTCATCGTTACTATCCCGATTTCATCGAGAGCCATTGAAATATGAAGTTTTGCAGCACCCAGCCTATTCACCGGATCTCTCGCCAACCGACTTTCATTTTTTTAAACATTTAGAACTGTTTTTACGAGCTAAACAGTATGAAAATGAAGACAGTTTGAAAAATTCGATATCAGAGTTTATCGATTCTAAAGATGAGAATTTTTTTAAGACAGGCATCTATGCTTTAAAGTCTCGTTGGTAAAAGTGTATCGAAACGAATGGAGCATATTTTGATCGAATAAACAGCTTTATATATTCACTTAAAATATGCACCAATATTTCTAACACACCCAGTATATTTGCTACACTTACATATATATTCGCAATGGTGAAAGGATTAACATAACTCCTGATAAATACCTAACAGCAGAGTCATTCATTTTTCAAGAGCAATCGGGTAAAATGGCGGCTATAAATATTTCAGGAAACTGTTTGTTATCCGCGGAATCTAAGAATCCGCGGAATCTAAGAGGAATCTAAGAAGAATCATCGGGAAAATGATATATCACGGTCACGCTTGTGGCCATACCCGTTGTTATTGCACACGTTATCGTTACTGGTACCAACTTCCTATCATTACTCGCGTTTTTTTACGAGCATTTTGCCATAACGCGGTAGGCTAATAACGAACCAGCGGTCACGATTTCCCACGAGTCACCGAGGCAGTTTAGTTTCCCAGAAAAGACCGAGAGAAATAAAAGAATCACGACGACACGTCAGTGATCCTCCGTCATTATTTATGCCACCGCTGCATTATGTATTTACTCGTTCCCGTTCGATTCCGTCTGCGATTAAAAATCGTTACGTGAATTGTAAGGAACAGGGAGACACGGAGGTTTTAATTGTACTTTCGATTTAGGTGAATCTGCATTATCTTCGTGTTACGATTCGTTTTTGAAAAATTTCAGAATTTATTTCTCGCTATTTTTTTTTCGTTTTTGAAATATGTCATGTTACGTTTGGTTTTCGAAAAATTAGAGAATTTCTTTCGAGGTGTTGCTTTGAAATATGTTGCATTAAGCTTCGTTTTAGAAAATTCAGAGAATTTCTTTATGGCTATTTTTTGTAAATATGTCACGTTACTCTCCATTTTCGAAAATTCAAAGAATTTCTTCCTCACTATTTCTTTTCGTTTTTGAAATGTGTAGCGTTACGCTTGGTTTTCGAAAAATCAGAGAATTTCTTTCGAGATGTTGCTTTGAAATACGTTGCATTAAGCTTCGTTTTCGAAAATTCAGAGAATTTCTTTATAGCTATTTTTTGTAAATATGTCACGTTACTCTCCATTTTCGAAAATTCAAAGAATTTCT
>NIJG01000271.1:170249-190105 GCA_002201625.1 Euglossa dilemma | reverse complement strand
CCAAAGATGAAAGCGCCGAAAGCGAGGTAGTTAACATCGAAACGTCGAATTCGCCGAGGATTTACGACTACCATTTGCAAACGAGAACCACCAGCCAGCCGAGTGCTGCTGTGTCTTCGGTTTACGATGGCTTTCTTGCCAATCAAGGTAAATCGAGTTGGATGAATTCACCTGTTTGCGAGTTCGCAGAATTCCTCTGAGCATAAGTTTAGTCCAGAGCCAAGTTTCAGTCGATAAAATTATAAAAATTAGAAATTGAGTTCTAGATTTCGAAACGACATATGACAGCGATTATGACACTGGGAATATCACGTGTGTTCGCAGTTCATATGTCGTAAACTTACAGAATTAATTAGGACGCAGCTAACGAGTCGATTCATGGCAATTCTGTCAAAAATAGTTTTACTCTATCGCATGTACGAAATATTCGAATTTTTTACTTAGACCATTTTCATAATTAAGCAGTGCATACGCAAGTGAAAGGTTCGAAATCCTATAGTTTTCTGTAGCCAGAAAACCATAGAGTGAAAATCGAGTTGTTCGTAATTTGTGGTCTACGGCTAATTCGCTTATTTAATTGATTCGCTTAATCGCAAGAAATGATTGACAAATCTAACAGCCGGACAACCTAGCCATACGATTGATTCCTACGATGATTGGAAGAGGGCCAACAACATTCGATATTTCACCAATTTCGTTGGTCCGAAGGAAATCGTGCACACTGGGCCCACAGTCCATTTTCCACAGGCAACCAACTTTCAAACGGAAGAGTACGATTTCATTATCGTTGGAGCTGGCTCAGCTGGATGCGTTGTTGCGAACAGGCTGAGCGAAGTAAAGGATTGGAAGGTACTAAATCTCCTTCACTGTCTTTCCTTTTTAATTTCAGATTATATAACGCGTTCATTACGGAGTCAATCATCGGTGACCGATATCGAATCGTTTCTTTCCGTTGCATTTGCTAAGAACAGCCGTAACTGTTTTCCAGGATTTACTTATACTTATCTTCGTACATTCGTTTTTTACTCCTTTTCATTCTCTTGTCAAAACGTATTTTCATTTCGTCTCGAAATATTTCCTCTCACCTGATTCTGCATATTTATTCCTATTAATTTCCAAATATTTACTTGCTCTTGAATATTCGTTTCTCGAGGAAAATAATTTCCATTCGTCGAAGGAAGCATTTCGGATAAGAAGCACTTTATCGCTGGATTTTAATGAAAGGTTCGTAAAAAGGGGACGGGAGAAAAAGTGGAAATTTTTCCATGCATTAACGAGCGTAATAAACCGACATAAGGAAGGAAGGTTGTGCAAAATCCCATTATTGCCGCAATATAACTGAACAAACGGAACGCGTTTTTATGGACGCATGGAAATGGGGATTAGCGACTTTTACCGGCGCGACAGTGCATTGTGAANAAAATTAGAAATTGAGTTCTAGATTTCGAAACGACATATGACAGCGATTATGACACTGGGAATATCACGTGTGTTCGCAGTTCATATGTCGTAAACTTACAGAATTAATTAGGACGCAGCTAACGAGTCGATTCATGGCAATTCTGTCAAAAATAGTTTTACTCTATCGCATGTACGAAATATTCGAATTTTTTACTTAGACCATTTTCATAATTAAGCAGTGCATACGCAAGTGAAAGGTTCGAAATCCTATAGTTTTCTGTAGCCAGAAAACCATAGAGTGAAAATCGAGTTGTTCGTAATTTGTGGTCTACGGCTAATTCGATTATTTAATTGATTCGCTTAATCGCAAGAAATGATTGACAAATCTAACAGCCGGACAACCTAGCCATACGATTGATTCCTACGATGATTGGAAGAGGGCCAACAACATTCGATATTTCACCAATTTCGTTGGTCCGAAGGAAATCGTGCACACTGGGCCCACAGTCCATTTTCCACAGGCAACCAACTTTCAAACGGAAGAGTACGATTTCATTATCGTTGGAGCTGGCTCAGCTGGATGCGTTGTTGCGAACAGGCTGAGCGAAGTAAAGGATTGGAAGGTACTAAATCTCCTTCACTGTCTTTCCTTTTTAATTTCAGATTATATAACGCGTTCATTACGGAGTCAATCATCGGTGACCGATATCGAATCGTTTCTTTCCGTTGCATTTGCTAAGAGCAGCCGTAACTGTTTTCCAGGATTTACTTATACTTATCTTCGTACATTCGTTTTTTACTCCTTTTCATTCTCTTGTCAAAACGTATTTTCATTTCGTCTCGAAATATTTCCTCTCACCTGATTCTGCATATTTATTCCTATTAATTTCCAAATATTTACTTGCTCTTGAATATTCGTTTCTCGAGGAAAATAATTTCCATTCGTCGAAGGAAGCATTTCGGATAAGAAGCACTTTATCGCTGGATTTTAATGAAAGGTTCGTAAAAAGGGGACGGGAGAAAAAGTGGAAATTTTTCCGTGCATTAACGAGCGTAATAAACCGACATAAGGAAGGAAGGTTGTGCAAAATCCCATTATTGCAGCAATATAACTGAACAAACGGAACGCGTTTTTATGGACGCATGGAAATGGGGATTAGCGACTTTTACCGGCGCGACAGTGCATTGTGAATCGGTGACTAATGCCTGACATGTTGCAGGGATTCGGGGCGGGTTCTGTGGTGAAATAATTGAATGGGCGGAATGCGAAATGAAATCCTGCATTATCAGAAAAATCTCGCGGCTGCAGGCGGAATATGAGACATGGAAATACGCAAAAACTTGCGAAATCAATAAGCGTGACGACCACGGTTACAAACTACAGACAAATAGTTTTAAAAGGAAGATAAACCAATTATTTCTGCTCTCTCCTTTCGCGAATTTATTTTCGACGTAATTTTTTTGAAGATAAACAAAAGCACGAAAATTTAATTCGCAATTTCGTAATTCTATTTTTCTCCTGTTTTTAACACACGACGATTATAGCGCGGAATATTTCCGAGCATCAGCACCATTAAAGAAAGTTAAGAAAATGTGTAAAAAAGGACGCTTGGTGCAGTAGGACGAATTGTTGCGTCTGATGCGTGAAGGTAGAGAAAGCCGATAATCTTTTCGTTGAAAAGTCGAGCAATGCCGAAGGCTTCTTTGAACCGGGTCACAGAACAGAAGATCGGCGATGATTATAATACAACCATTTTGGGGCTTCTCAGCGATTAAAACAGGTCACGAAACGCACGACGGTATAAACTCGTTTATTGGATTGCGCGTGTCGGGAACGATGAAGCAGGAATATAAAAATCTACATATAAATATTTGTGAATTTGACGATCCTCGCGTTAAATTCCCATAGATTTTGCGTGACAGGTTTTAAAACATAGTGCACGCTTCGATTCATCTTTGACACTCTGAACTTAGCACGACCAAATGAATAAGAGGAAAGATCGACAAAATTCATTACCCCTTTCGCTACGATCATTCTTTCTGAGAAATACGATTAAGGTCTTATTATAATAAAAAGTCAGATATTTTTATTTATAAAAGACAAAGCTAAAGCCTTCATATATAGTTTTAAATTCTTCCCTTATGTACAAAGGATAATACAAGTGACAAATGTTATAACACACCGTCATAACTCTTTTTTATAAAAATTTTTTAGTCGTTAGGAAAGAATTCTGTTGATAAAAAAGGGTGCGGATAGGCGCTCTCAGTATCACAAGCGCAAAATTTCAAAGCGCCTATAAGCATCTACAGTAGCCAAGGGGTTAATAATAAACGACCAATTACGTTTGCACGGGGCAAAAGAGATAACATCGAATTGCGAATAAAAAGTTTAAACTAGTCATTTAAGTTGCCATAGTTCAAATGCAAAATACCAAGTAATACCTTATCAGACAAGGCATGATTTCTGCGAAAAAGTAAAATTGATTCCAGAAGAAGTAAATGAATATATTAAAGTAACGTCGAAGTTTATTGATGGTAGCTTTATTAATAAATTAATTAACAATATATATGCATGACAGATGATAAGGATCCGAATTGCTCTTAACTTATTTCAACTGCAACTCATCTGCAACTCAACTGCAACTCGAAACTCGACGCTAACTCAACACTGACTACCTTGACACTAGCCTCTAATCATCACTTGTTTTTTTTTCTTTTTGTGTGAGGAAAATCTGCTAGAAGATACCGCATCACTCTGGAGAGGGAGAGCGGGGTTATGAGAGATTTTACTCGCTAAAACCCCCACGGTGGTCTACCTCTCCAACGGTGGGAGAGCCCCAGGAAGTCAAGCGATATGCATGGTCTTCCGGGACCTCCCTGGCATGCCCGAAATCCGGATTCCTCTTCGCTCTTCTTCCTTCTCGGTCCTTTTTCGTAATGAATCCAACGACGAGTCTTCAACGGCGCCGTGCGACCACCACGCGACGCCGTCCATCCCGACCGCGTCCTTCGAGACAGTCGGGTCCAACACAGGACTCTAACCAACTCTAAATTCTCCCTCGACTGTTCTCATCCTTTTTATATTTCTTTCCCACCAAGCACACGCGTTCCAATGCTTTCATATTTGATCGTGTCGAGGGCCTGACGCATGCCCACGGTTTTCCCCATTGACCTGGGCTTTGCCCTTTCCTTGGCCGTCGTGGCCTTCGTACAGCTACGCGTACATGGTGGAAAGTGTACGATACTCCGATAATTTTAAAATAGATCCTGTGATTTACAATTGTAACCCAACTTGCGGCTACTGAAATATACGACAATCGACAACTTCTTGTCCATTTTCAGATACTCTTATTGGAGGCTGGCATAGAAGAGCCACTGATAACCGACGTTCCGAACTTCGTCGGTATATTGAGGGACAGCAATATCGATTGGCAATTTCTCACTCAACCAGAGAAAACCTCTTGTCGATCGCATCCGGGCGGAATTTGCCAATGGACAAAGGGTAAAGTGCGTATTCGAGAGCAAACTTCAAATGAAGAATGTTAATCATGGTCATGGATCTCTATTTCGATTCGTTGAAAATGACGGATCCGATTACAATTGTCACAGGTGATGGGCGGTTCCAGCTCTATTAATTACATGATTTACATCCGTGGTAATCGAAGGGACTACGACGAATGGGCCGAAGCAGGAAACGATGGTTGGAGCTACGACGAAGTTTTGCCCTACTTTCTTAAGTCAGAGAATAATCAGGATCCGGAGGTGACGAATTTCTTAACGAAACTTGCTTCGATCAAGTAAACTAAGTAATCCTTCCGCCTGTTTTTCCATTCCTTTCGCCGTTAAGATCGCGCAAATTTCGCACACAACGAGAAATAAACATCGAACCACAGTCCTATCAAAGAAACTTATTACGACATACTATGTGTTGCCCGTTTGAAGTCAGCTGTTAAAAATGCAGGACCAAATCTCCATCAACCCTTGCCAACAACATTCTAACTGGCAGAAATGATCTTTCCTCATTAGCCTGATCTTATGACGCCGTGTGACAAAGAAAGAGAACGAAGTTATCGAAAAGTAGTAGATCCTTGGCGGAGCGAATAAAATACTCCCTTTGGCCCTTGAAACAAACAGAGGACTTCAAGTGAGCAACGCACAGTAGAGTACTAACGATAGAAAACCGGTGGATCCGTGCGAGTATTAGGCATCGATCTTCCGATACGTAGACGTTACGCTATATCCGCTCATCCATCGATATTTTCCGCAGATCGTGAAAGAAAATCCGGATTACCACAGCACAGGCGGCTACCAGGATGTGCAACGGTTTCCTTACCGAGACGTGAACACGGAAATCGTCCTCAACGCTTGGCAGGAACTCGGCTACGAATCGATTGATGCGAACGCAGGACGGCAAATCGGCGTGATGGAATTTCAAACGACATCGTCGAATGGAGAACGTCGAAGCGCCAACAGCGCGTTCATCAGACCCATCAGGCACAAGCGGAAGAACCTGACAATCAAGACTCAAGTTCACGTGACGAGACTGCTGATGGATGGCAGGACGAAGCGCGTGTCAGGCGTCGAGTACACCTCGACCGTGACAGGGATCACCGAGTCGTTGTTCGCGAAGAAAGAGGTGATCCTCTCTGCCGGTGCGATCAATTCCCCGAAAATCCTCATGCTCTCTGGCATAGGTCCAAAAGAAGAGCTGGCGAAGTACGGGATCAAAGTGGTCAGCGACCTACCAGTTGGGAGGAACCTTCAGGACCATCCGTCATTTTCAGGCCTAATGATAAGTTTCAATAAAACCTCAACGATCAAGGATTACGAATCGACTGTCAACGACGTCTTCTATTACAAAGACACTCGCAGAGGACCCCTGTCTACCACTAATGGCTTCGTGAGTAACATCTTCGTGCAGACCTCCTTCGAAAACGAGTACGGCGCGCCGGACATACAGTACCTTCATTATTTAAAAAACTGGAGGAGCTTTCTTGAAGACCCTGTAGGCGAGACAATAGTAACCGCGAGACCTCTGGCTTATTACGACCTTATGATGATCATGCCTATCTTGTTATCGCCCAAAAGCAGAGGATTCTTGTTGTTAAACGACTCCGATCCTCTGTGGGGACCTCCGTTGATATATCCCAGATACTTGGCGAATCCATCTGACGTGGAGCGACTGGCCGAGGCAGCGCAGACTGCTCTAAAGCTGGTGCAAACGGAATCGTTTCAGAAAAACGGAGTGAGCGTCATCGATAGACTTATGCCTTCTTGCCAACACATTCCGTTCGCAACGAAGGAGTATTGGAGATGCGCCATGATGGAATACACGGTAACGACCTATCATGCGTCAGGCACGTGCAAAATGGGACCAAAGTGGGACCCGGAAGCGGTGGTGGACCCGCGACTGAGGGTCTACGGGGTCACTGGTCTGAGAGTCGTGGACCTTTCGATAGTACCCAAGCTCATGAGAGGAAACCCGAATGCGCCTACTATCATGATCGGGGAGAAGGCCAGCGACATGATTAAAGAGGATTGGCGAGGCAAAGAGTACTTATAACCAGAATCTCACTTATATCTATATTGTTCAGGACGTGGGGGCAACTGTTTACACTTTTACACGTAAACTTGATGCTTCCATTGAAATATTTTCATATCATATCGATTAGATGGAAATTAATGGTACTGGTGTTAGAAAATTGGTTAATCGGATATTTATTACGTTTTATACATTGTTAATTATATGTTTATGATTGATAGTGTTTTGTGTTTATTTCGTTACCCATTTTAATTTTAAATAGATGTTAATACAACTTTACGAGTATACAGTACGAGAAGGGTGAATATAATTAGAGGTTTAAACTTTCCTCGTGTGAAATATTGCGGGTAATGATAATGAAAGAGAAAGTTTGTAGCGTCAGAGACGAATAACGTTAGATTCTACAACTGTTGCGTGTTGGAGAAAGATTGATTTTGGTATATTTTCCGCAATTTCTGGGGAAACGAACGAGATGAGCAGTTGATTTCTTCTTTGCATGGATGCACTACCTATTGCCTATAGTTAGGCTCCTACCAACACGAGTAGAAATCAAAGGCATACGCAGAAATGTATGTATATATCTCTGCACCTGTTACTCGTAGTAGTAAAACATTTAAACGTTATTTATCAAATTTTCATTATTTAAAAAAGATTTAATAAATTCGATTTAAAATTATTCCAATAGTTAGATTCTAATTACAGCTGTTTTAAATGATAAACCAAGTATTTTATTATTAATATATTTTATGACGAAGCTCGTTTGAAGATTCATCCTTTAAACCATTTTATTATTCTAATTATTATTATTATTATTATTCTAATTATTATTATTATTATTATTATTATTATTATATTACTACGCAGAATAAATAGTCTTTCCATGCGATTTGCTAGAAAAATAAATTGATTATTTATTTCGAAAATGAGTTACCTTCGTCCAAGGTACCAACGCATTTATGTACAATTCAACTTGGCTCCTTCCAGCGATCTTACCTGAAACAAAACACGAAGATGTATTAGTATTTATGTGCAAGGAATAGCTTGAAAGGAAATTTTATATACATCATTATTCGTTAACGTTAAATTAACGATAGTCACGGGAATTTGATAACGCAACGCACAAGTAAAAATGCATCGATGGTTGTGTAGCAATATTCACTTTGCATCGAGATGTCAAAGTTCTAAGGCCAGCGATTATCCATCAGTCTGAGACTATAATTAAGTAGAACAGTTATCATATAGCGTACGTAAGAAATCGCTTCTTCCGTTTCTATTTTTTTAATTCACAATTATCGTTTTTCAGAATTGTGTTAAGGAATAAAGAAAAATTGAGAATTAAACACGAGATATCCTACTTGTCACGACGTTCCAATTTATGACACATTGACATTTATTTCATCAAGAATTGCTCATACCAATTTCGAAACTTGTATGTTTAATCATCTATGATATCCTGCAATTATCTTTCGTTCGTTAAATTATTAAGATTGTATGTTATTTACGTGCAAATTAAATTAATTAAATTAATTAAATTTTACGTGCAAATAATTTCGATACCTCGATCCGTCGAGATTCTATAACCTCATCAGTTGCAGTTGCCTTCGTGTAATAACTGAGGACCACAAGAAGAGTAGTTTTATAGCAAACGCTATAAGTAGCGCGAGTAATTACAATCATCGTTACACGATCCGCGTCTATGATTTTTAAGCGATAAAAACTACCTAAATTCGACCGATAATCCACCTTATATTTTATCTTTGGTAATTAAACGAACTCTTCGAAAAGGATATTAAGTTACGTACTAAATAGCTATAAGAAGAAACATAATTTCTCAATTTTTCAATTTAATTTAATAAATCTAATTAATTATCCAATAAATAACTAAATAAATCTAATATATCCAATTCTTTGGTCACTCGTGAATCAAAATTCTATAATCACTATTTAAGAATGCAATTCCTTCATCAACGACGAAAAAAAATCCTCCAAGAATCCAACTGATCGATCGTCCTTTCGCAAAAATGTTTGATTAGTTGGATTCTTTGTGGATTTTTCGTCGGTGATCCACAAATTGGATTCTCCAATCGTATATTAATAATATATTAACCCTTTGACTACTGCGGGCGCCTATAGACGGTCAGAAATTTTGCACTTGTGATACTAAGGGTGCTTATAGGTGTCCACAGTAGTCAAAGGGTTAAAAGGATAAACAATCGTTATAAGAAAGTTAAAATATGCATTCTTGTGCTTCATTGGAAATATGTTTTCTATATTAAAAAAGATAAGCAGGATTGGGAAACCGTATGATAAAATATTGTAACTTTTATTTATATAATATACCTCCGAATTTAATCCTTTGCACTCGAGAGGCAACTCTCAGTCGCCATTTAAACAGATTCTAATGATAGATGTTAATTGATATATCAAATTTAAAATTACCCACCGATGCGCAGACTGTCGAGATAAAATAATTCCATGTCCTAATTTTCATAGGATTTCTTATTTACCGTTTTAAAAATATCGGTAACTTTGTGGTAAAGGATCTTCGAATTACTACTTTTCTGTAACGAAAAAATCGCCGAGTGCAAAGGATTAAATTATTTATCATAAATTCATAATCACATTTTTTTGGAAAATTTCGCCGCAGCGAAAGTGTTAATAATATTAACCAATTAGTTCGCCTCAAATTTTTCCTATTTTTTATTCGCTCGTTTTATTCCGACCTGGCCTCGAAATACTCTAAACATAAAATTTGAGAATATGTTTTGTCTTTCACCAAAAATTACAATGCAATGATCATCAGTTTTTACGCATCACGCCATGACGAGTATACTCGTCAATCAAAGTTAACAGGTTAACACTTATAATATATAATATTAATCGCTCTTTCGCAAAAATGTTTACGTTCATTTTCAAAATTACTGCACTCAAACCCCACTCTCGACGAAATTCTAAGACTGACGATGTCAGTCGCCTAATTAACTGCGATTCGGGTCTAATAAGGATCTCCCTAATCGCCCAACACCTTCCATCCACGTCGTTCACCTTCAAACGCCTCGAATCCAATGATTCACAATTACGCGATCGTGATTGGTTGCTGTAAGAACACACAAGAGCGCGGAACTTTCACCCGAAGAGTCTTTCCCAATTTTTGAAATACACGAGGCTGAATACGGGTACGTAGGCTTTCAAAATGGCCCAAACGAAAGTGAAATGCGTCTGTCGAGTTATACGAGAAATTTTTCCATTTTCCAAGGTTTCCATTCGTTCTCGAGATCCTGAATTTTAAGGGCGGTAATTGAAATTTGCGTTTACGCTCTTTACCACCTTGAATACTCTTCGAATTATACATGATCCTTTCGGATGACCATCGGATGATTCTTCTAGAATTTTTATTACGCATTTTTGATTTTCATATCGCATTAATTAATTTGAAACATGAAATCGAAGAAAAATATTACAAATCTCGCCTCAAACCAAATTTTAAATTAGCAATAAACAAAAACTAAAGTTACGTTCCTAAAATGATTGCTAAAAAATGAAAAATTAATAAGATAAAAACGTTGCACGTGCTATGAATATGTATATATTAATAATTCGTAAGGACATGAAAAGAAATGAAAATTATGCGAGGAACAAAGTAACTAGTCTCGATTCGAAAACCATGCAATGTTTATCAAAATCAAAGGGTAGAAAAATAAATCGAATAATCGTTGAAACTTTAATTATTAAACTAATTAATAATATAGCATAATTATAATACAATTGCAACAGCGATTGAAAGACAAAAATTTTAGGGAATTCTCGAAATGTAATATCCATGACGAAATTAAGACACTACCACTTTAAATTACGCGAAATGAAATTAATTATGAATAACTAAAAGATCGATACAATGACTATGCCTGTTTCAAATAAATAAATTTCAACACCGCGGCGTTAACTAGATTTCCATACACGAAGACTCGAAGTGACAAAAAATGAGATTTTTCTCGTAACGATTCATTAAAATTTATTTATTTCAAAGCGTCCCCTAGTTTCATTTTAGATCGTTGCCCTGTCACCGTCCACGATTTACATAATATGCATAGTTTTTATGAAAATTCTAAACATCTCGAGATTCAGAACACCAATTGTTTTTTCAAACACCGGCAGCAAGATCCCAAGTCAACCTCGTCAGATTTCTTATCGTTCTACGACAGTGCAATTAGATCTTTAGCGTCTGCTATGCAAATTACACGGGGTCGCGACGTTTCAGATAAATAAACAACCAGATTAGATTGGAAATCGGTAAAGGGAAAAATAAATAAACGCCTTTCTCGTGGCCGATCGTACGTGATCACGATTGTACCTCGTTCAACGGAGTATCATTTCGATATTTTCTACACGAGAATGACCGAATGAATGAATTCGTGATTACGTTCACGTACACCACGGCCACAGCGTTCATTTTGCGGTTGCTCGAAAGAGAAAATTAGGATCACGCACAACTTGAGTCGACCGGCGAAACCGGAGAGTAAATAATTGCGAAATTAATTGCAAAACGAAATGTCATCGAGATGACTATTTTTCGTAGATAAAGAAGACACCAGAGTATTCGACTTCTTAAAACAGAAAAATCTCAGTGACGTCAAATTTTGAAAGAAATTAAATTACATACACGCGATTAATACTAAGTTTTTTTATACAATCGATATCGAAGACCAAAGGAACGCAATAGAAATAATACAATAAACAAAACGAGACAAATTTTTCACACACGATGAAATACATTTGCAGCATCGTAATTTTCCATATAATACCGATCAATCGAGGAGTTTTTCGCAAAATTTCAGGTCTTTTTGTCCATAACAAGAACATCGTAATACGCAGAAACAAAAAATTCTAAAATCCGAAGAAATATCTCTAACGCGCGAATTAAACCCCATAGATTACTTCAGACCTCGGAGAGCCCAAGCCCTGTTTCCCGATCCTCCGCCAAACACCGCATCTCTTCCATGGCCGAACAAAGTCTTGTCACACCTGTCGTCACCTTGACGAGGTTTCGCAGACAATCGATTGCGAAAAATGGCGCAACCATTGGATCAATCTGCGAACGATGGGGTGGAAAAACGGGACAAGAAGCCTAATCGTCGTCGAAGAAGAAAGGTGAAGAAGGGAAGCGAAGGAAGGCTATCTGCGAGACAGATCTGAACCCCGAGGGTCAACGATGCAAGTACGACAGGAGCCCGTTCCTCACCAGGTGGTGGTAAACCGTGGTTTATACGTGCAACGTAACGTTCCGACATTCAGTCTTTCGCTTTCTCTGGGCTCCGCCAGCTGCTCGATCGGCCCATTCCATCCACGTGCTTCTGTGCGTGGTCCATTCCGACGACGTCACAGGGGCCTGTCACGATCCTAGCCACGATTCTAGTCGTCTCGAGGGAAGACACCGATGGCAATTTGGAATTCGCACAGTGAGTATCGTGGAAACGACGGTTCTTTATGGAACAGTGTTTTCAAGGTGCTGTGCAAATCGGTGATTCGTTCTGTTCGAGGAACGATCGAAATGGTAGAAGCGTGGAAATAGAGGATCGTGTTTGTTTTATTTCTTCCGAAGAAAAACGGGACGTTTACTTGCGCTCTAATCGCAGTTTCCTGTTCTATCGAAAGATAAGTAATTACTCGCCGTGCTGTCCTTCAACTCCTTTCACACGGTCTACTCTTCTATTGTCTCGATCGGGAATATTTCATCGACGTGACTGGTCGTCGTGTCACGGCAATAGTGTTACAAGCAGGCGCACGTTATCACTTATTCTTCGTTCTTCTTATCGTTGATATTAGCACATTGTTGACCGGTTGTTTTTCTCCGAGTTTACCTCATAGAAATGAAATTTCCCTTTCATAGCAAAGCAGACACGACTTGATGGGTTTTGTCAGCTAAATATTAACTAAGGAATGCATTAACCAAACCAAGCTGACTCGAAACAAAAGCGAAGATCACGAGGTTCCTTGTGACAGGGCAACGATGTGTTGGAACAATAATTTTTATACCTTGTCACGAGTTATTGCCCCGGTTCAACCGTAGAAATCCTTTTGTTTCACGAATTTCGTTCCTCGAAATTCTCATCTATTCTGGAAAAGCGATGCTTTCTGTTGCCAGAGCAACGCGATTTGCTTCCATTCGGATGGAATTACCGTGTTAACCGAGGCACACGACATTTTCATTGTCCGCAAAAATGAAGGTACGACGAACGAGTGCCGAAAAGGAAAAGAAAGCGTGTCGCAAGCCCTGGCTGAAAAGGTTCGATTTTGTATGGAGCGACAGGTCGGCCGTGAACGGCGATGTCACTGGGTTGCATCGTTAAAAGAAGAAAGTTATGCAAACGCGAGATCACTTGGAATTGTTCCGTAGCGAGCTTTGTCGCTCGATCACAAAGAGTTTCGACCCGGCGAATATGAAGCTCGTTAACACGTAAGCGAGAAACCGTGTTTTCACGTTTATTCTCTTGTGACGATTCGCCGAGTCTCGGGCAACAGTGCGTGAAACAATCGCGGAACAGTGCACGCGTGAACCGAATCATCGAAACAGTCATTTACATCCGAGTACGAAATAATCCGGATATTTTCATTCCTTTTACTTTTCGTATTTCTTGTATCAGGCGGATCTCAACGGGTGGTTCTTAATTATAGTGTTTTCTCGCTGTGGTTTTATTTTTATTTTTCTTCCGATTGTGTATGGGTATAGAGAATTTGTTCTTTTGAATTCATCGCCAATTCATTTTTTGAATTCATTTCCAAAGGATGAATAATTGTTTTAGGTCGTTTAAACAATTTTTGAAATATCGGCCATATAAACGATAATATACGAGTTCTTATGCTTGTCGAGAGGTTTGGTAATTCTATTTCAGACCTGCTTTGTAACACCACGAACCTGACATTGATTCGAGGCGAAATTTCGAAAGAATTTACTATGTAGGACGGCGAGGATTGCGAAAGCTTTTCTTCGCTTGATTACTCTCAAACTGAACCACCTTGGGTTAAATATGGTTCCTCGCGAAATTCATGGCAATTACGTCAACCGGCATACGAACCACGAAGGAGATTCCGAAGAGAATTTAGAATAACTTTCCTCAAATTTTTTCACGTTAATTTTCATTCGTCTCTTAGGAGTTATACAGAGTAAAAGAATAGTTTGAATCGCGTTGATAGTAATTTTTTTATAATTATTTACACGGCAATTTCGAAACATTTTCCCTAAAATTTTCTTCTTGTGTAACAATGTACAGAAATTCCAAATTAATTTCACATCTTTACAGGTTTCCTAACAGAAGCATAAGAAGTACCAAAGGAATTCAATCGAACAATTTACACGTTTAAGTTTTCTCTGCTTCGTGACTAAAAAAGAAATGTTCGGAAATAGTACAAATTATCAAGATCTTTACAAGGACCAATAATGACATCGCTTAGTTCCATTAACGCGAACCATCCAGGGTACGAGACCTCGCATAACTTTAGATAGCATCGACGAACTTATCAAAATCTATGATCCCAACATTAAACTACCTCGTTAACAATGACTAATTACTAACTTCGGAACATCATAAATCTCCTTGATAAAACAAATTTCACTTTCTTCGAGAATGTCTCGAATCCTCGACGCGTGATTGGAATTTCCAAAGGGAAGAAGAAAGAAATAGAATGGTAAACGTGTAACCAAAAACATTCTATCCTATCCAAAGTTCTCTCAAATCGATCGAATCAAACTGCTCATAATCAAAAGTATAGATCTAAACGTGAAATACGAGAAATAGAAAATCAAACCTCCTTAAAGTGAACTGAATCGAATAATTTATAATCAAAAGAGGGAGAAGACGGCGAGAAGTAGGAAAGTTCTATGAGCCAACTAGATCAAATAATTATAAATCAAAAATATTCTTTGAAAGGAAGAAATTCCAGATTTGAAAAATCGACCGAGTGAAATTCTCTGGAATCGATTTTCCGATAACTGGACCAACGAAATTTGGATAATTCTTGGTTGAAGTATCAGAAGAGGCAGAGAAAGATAGGAAAATGGGGATCATGACAGCGTCCGCGGTGGCGATAAAAGGCGCCACCATTCTTCTCGGAAAAGTCTCGATAATCCCTGTCCTCATAGCAGCTCTGGCGTATTTTAATTACGACCTGATGGATCCTGAGAATCAACCGAAAGTGACGAAGAACATAAAGCGGGAGTACGATTTCGTGGTGATCGGCGGCGGATCGGCCGGAAGCGTGGTTGTGAATAGGCTTACGGAAAATCCGGAATGGAATGTGCTGTTGTTAGAAGCCGGCGGCCATGAGACCGAGATAACCGATGTCCCTATACTGTCTCTTTACTTGCACAAGAGCAAACTGGATTGGAAATATAGGACACAGCCGCAGGATTCTGCTTGCCAAGCGATGGTCGATCGACGATGCTGTTGGACCAGAGGAAAGGTGAGATCCATTTAGGGCAACGGAAGGATCGTGTTCGTATTAATTTCCAAGCTGCGAGAGAATTTCCAAGGTTCGAGGATTAAATTGCAGCGATCGAATTATAATTTGTTTCGAGCTTTTTGAAGTAAACCACTAACTATAGACTCGAGTCTGTAAGCTATTATTATTTAGATCGCTGAAATTCGTTTATAGAATCGCGTTGTAAATTAAACAATTTGTTAGAAATATTGGAAATAACAAGAAATAATGTGGTGAAAATCTAGAGATAGAAGTATGGTTTGAGAAAAATTGTGAATAACACAGCTGGGAATAAAAATTGGAAATGTCTAGATATGTATTAAAATGGGCCAAGATCCATAAAGTTTTGAATATTTATTTATTTAGAAAGGTTCTTGATATACTTGAAAGCAGTCGTGGTAATAAAAATATATGGGTACGAATGTAAGCGAACCATCGCGTTATGGTGTCTCATGGGTACCAGGACGCGTGATGAGGATCTTTTATGTCAGATGAAATAAAGTACAGCAGATATCGAGAATTTAGATAACTCAAAACGAAATAAACCATTGACAATCACCTTTTTAGAAACTGAGAGATCTAATAACAAAATTATGAATCTTCTGTTTACTGTAAAACTAATAGATCCATAATGTTACGTGAAATAACAAATAGGATATCTTTCTCAATTTTTGAAAACAGAAAACAACAGGAAATAGAAAAATTGTAGACGGTATATCGTTATGTTAGAAATTTTCATATTCAGCGCTATTAAAAAGATTTATAAAACGAAGATTTTATTAGCCAGACAATTGCTAATTAATTCCAATTTAATTCCAATCATTCCTTATTGAAAACTACAGTCTAACTAGTTGAACGATAAATGTTATAGACAAAGTAATATACCAAAGGATGTCGACAAAATTCGTATGTAACAGGATTTTCGAAATTTCAGGTCTTAGGAGGCTCGAGTGTGCTTAACACGATGCTTTATATCCGAGGAAATCGACGGGATTTCGACCAATGGGAGAGCTTTGGGAACCCCGGTTGGGGTTATGACGATGTTCTGCCCTATTTCAAAAAATCCCAAGATCAGAGGAACCCGTATTTGGCTCGCAATACCAAGTATCACAGCACTGGTAAGGCAATTTGCTAATTTTTCTATTACTAACAAACCGATAATAAATTACCCTACGACGATAAAATACAGCCACTTATTCCACTTCCTATATTACACCTTGTCGATAATCAAAAAGTTTTAATAATTACTCGCATACAAAATAAGTTACAATTAATGTCGACGTCCATAACAAGTAAAGAATTCCGGTTAAGAAAAAGCGACGAAAGTGTAAAAAAAAGTAATAAGAAATTAACGAAAAACCTAGGAACAGAAAGAAAATTAATTATAAGTCGAAAAACCAAAAAATTGGAATAATTACTCCTATAGAAAATAAATTACGACGAATGTCAACGTCCATAACAAATAAAGAATTCCCGTTAAAAAAATGAAAAAGAACGAAACGAAACGAAAAAGTAAAAGAAAGCAAAAAAGAACTTAACAAAAACCCCGGGAATAGAAAGAAAATCAATTACAAGTCGAAAAACCAAAAAGTTAGAATACTTACTCCTATACAAAATTAATTACGACAAATATCAACGTCCATAACAAGTAAAGAATGCCCGTTAAAAAAATTAAAAAGAACGAAACGAAAAGGTAAAAGAAAGCGTAGAAGAACTTAACAAAAACCCCAGGAACAGAAAGAAAATTAATCACAAGTCGGAAAACCTTTCTCTTCTCTGAACTCTTTAAGCCTCCGTACATCTAACTGAAACTCTGTCGTCTGTTGTTTCCAGGAGGGTACCTGACGGTTCAAGACTCGCCCTACAACACACCTCTAGGCGTAGCTTTCCTGCAAGCCGGCGAAGAGATGGGCTACGACATAATAGACGTGAACGGTGCCCAACAGACTGGTTTCGCGTTTTACCAATACACCATGCGACGAGGAACAAGATGTAGCGCGGCTAAAGCCTTCGTGAGACCCATTCAGCTGCGAAACAACTTCGACCTATCTCTATGGAGCCACGTGACCAAGATCTTAATCGCACCCGGGACGAAGAAAGCGTACGGAGTGGAATTCATCAGAGAAGGTCGCAGAGAAGTTGTGTACGCGAAGAAAGAAGTGATCCTCTCGGCAGGTGCGATAAATTCACCGCAACTGTTGATGCTTTCTGGGATCGGGCCTAAAGACCACCTGAAAGAAGTAGGAATCCCGGTGATCCACGACTCGCCAGGTGTCGGACAGAACCTTCAGGACCACATCGCGGTCGGTGGTCTAGCTTTCCTCATAGACTACCCTATCAGCACGGTGATGACTCGCTTGGTGAATATCAATTCCGCTCTGAGGTACGCCGTGACTGAGGACGGTCCTCTGACCTCCAATGTGGGCCTCGAGGCCGTTGGGTTCATCTCGACCAAGTACGCGAACCAGAGCGACGACTGGCCTGACATAGAATTCATGTTGACCTCGTCATCCACTAATTCCGACGGTGGGACTCACGTGAAAAACGCGCATGGTCTCACCGATGATTTCTACAACGACGTGTTCGGAAACATCAACAACCGCGACGTCTTCGGCATCTTCCCCATGATGCTCAGACCTAGATCCAGAGGATTCGTTAAGCTAAAGTCCAAAAATCCTCTGGACTATCCTCTCATGTATCATAATTATTTGACCGATCCTCACGATGTGAATGTCCTGAGAGAAGGTGTGAAAGCTGCGATAGCTCTCGGAGAGACCAGCAGCATGAAGAGATTCGGTAGCAGGTTCCACAGTCATAGTTTACCTAATTGCAGGCACATACCTATGTTCACGGATGAGTATTGGAATTGCGCTATTAGACAGTACACTATGACGATCTATCACATGAGCGGAACTGCCAAAATGGGACCACCGAGTGACCCTATGGCCGTGGTGGATCCTGAATTGATGGTCTATGGTGTGACTGGTTTGAGACTGATCGACGCGTCCATCATGCCGACGATTACTAACGGAAATATCAACGCACCGGTGATCATGATAGGAGAGAAAGGCTCGGATTTCGTTAAGAAGCAATGGCTGTCGCGAAGAAAGAGGGACAACGTCACCAGCGACGGATCGTGATACACGAATTCTTGCCGAGAAATCGGACAGCCGACTGACCAATCGGTCTACTTAGCCAGGTTCTTTCGCAAATCACGAATGGAAGTAGAGAAATAAAATTCTGGAGATTCGAATGGAGGAATGACATTCTGAAGATCGATACGAGGAAGAAATTCTGATCGATGCGTGGTTTATTTCGACTCGAGATTTTGCAGAGGAATATTAAATCGTGGTTATATGTCGTTAGATTAAGTAGTTTCTTCAGAACTCGATCTATGAAAGGACAATTTTTTCGAGGTTCTGCGAGTAGTATTATATCGTGTGATCGAACGTTGAGAAATTCTGTTGCCAATGTTCGCGAAAGGTGAAATTTTCAGGTCACTGGAAATATTTCTTCAAAGACTATGTCTCTCTGTTTTCATTGCACCAGTCTAATTAACGCTAATTATGTCAGCTACACGCAGTTATGTGTTATAGACCGGTAATTGTCGCGTTAATACGAGGTTTTCTACGGGAAAAAAATTTCTGTCTCAAACATTTAGACTAAAAACGTTAAATTTATTCCGCAAACGCACCAGACATTTAGACCCTGCGGATAGCCAATTGACCAATCGGTCTACTTCGCCTGGTTCTTTCGCAAATCACGAATGAAAATGGAGGAATGAAATTCTGAAGATCGAAATGAGGAACGAAATTTTGAAGATCGAAACGAGGAAGAAATTCTGATCGATGCGCGTTTTACTTCGACTCGAGATTTTGCAGAGGAATATTAAATCGTGGTTGTATATTGTTAGATTAAGTAGTTTCTTCAGGACTCAATCTACAAAAGGACAATTTTTTCGAGGAGGAATTGAACGTTGGGAAATTCTGTTGCCAATGTTCGCGAAAAGTGAAATTTCAGGTCGCTGGAAATATTTATTCAAAGGCCATGTCTCTCTGCTTTCGTTGCAGCAATTTAATCAGAGTTAATATTATATAAAATAATATTTAATTATTAGAGCTATATGCAGATAAGCGTTATAGATCGGCTATTGTCGCGTTAATACGAGGTTTTCTACGCGAGGAAAATTTCTGTCCCAAACTTTCAAGCTAGGAACGTTAATTCGCCAACTTATTTCCCGACCATACCCGACATTTTGACTCTGCGGATATCCAATTGACCAATCGGTCTACTTCGCCGGGTTCTTTCGCAAATCACGAGTGAAAATGGAGGAATGAAATTCTGAAGATCGAAACGAGGAAGAAATCCTGATCGATGCGCGTTTTATTTCGACTCGAGATTTTGCAGAAGAATATTAAATCGTGGCTGTATGTTGTTA
>NIJG01000271.1:132852-145048 GCA_002201625.1 Euglossa dilemma | reverse complement strand
ATTTTTATAATTTTAAGTGAACTTCTTTTTCCCCAACATATATTTCTTTATATTTTTGGGGGGAGAGGGTGGGAGATATCAATTATTTTTATAATTTTAAGTGAACTTTTTCTCCAATATATATTTTTTTATATATGTGTGTTCAAGAGGTCTAAAGCTATCTCGATCAAATAAATATTTCTTTCTCGAATAAATATTTGTTATCTACATACGAGTAAATACTATCGTTAAACGATTAATATTTTACAATTCACATAAAACGATGTAACTAATATCAGACGTGGATTCGACAAATATTAACGTTTCCCGTACTTCTGTTGCAAATAAATCAATATTGATACACTCGCAGCTGTGAAATTTATAGCTCTAGCAGTCCGATACACGTTTAATATCGCACTAATATCATTATCGAACGTAAACATTACAACAGTGTGCACGCGAAACGAATAAGATTAAACGAAGGAAGTCTTCCAGGCAGAAGTGAAAAGAATATCTAATTATGCAATGCTAAACAGATAAGTAGGCAAGATTACGAGGTGAAATTTTCTTTCTGCAGAGGTAATTAAGCTGAATTCTTATTGATCCCCGCACGAATAATTCTCCCATTAAATAACGAAACTAACTATATTATTATTTCGAAGATTATTATATACCCCATTTGCGAATTTATCGTGAATTCGTTAAAGACGCGAAGTGCTGATATTTTCCAAAAAAATTACGCTAATGAACCGAATGTTTAGTAAGAGCAACGAAGCAAAATGTTTCTTCTAATTACAACACCCGGATTATCCAAAGAATTATCGCGAATTTATCGTGAATTTATTAAAGACGCGAAGTGCTGATATTTTCCAAAAAATTACGCTAATGAACCGAATGTTTAGTAAGAGTAACGAAGCAAAGTGTTTCTTCTAATTACAACACCCGGATTATCCAAAGAATTATCGCGAATTCATTGCGAATTTATTAAAGACGCGAAGTGCTGATATTTTCCAAAAAATTATGCTAATGAACCCAATGTTTAGTAAGAGTAACGAAGCAAAATGTTGCTTGTAATTACACCGGGATCATCCAAAGAGAAAAAGACTGTGGTTGTTATAATAATATCAAGCACTGTTTACTCCTGATATACACATGCAGATCTAGTTATTACCTTATCCAGCCAGCATATCTAACGGTTACGAGATTTAAGAGAGTCGCGAAAGAAAGGCAAGTTGCAAGAGAAGAAGCGAGAAACAAGCGAATTAATGAATAAATTTATATCCAGCAACCAATTCCTACACGATTCTTCGACAACCATTAATCTTCACCCTCTGCTCTTAGATCAATAGCTCCCTGATCTAGCTCAACTATCTCTTCCCAGCTGTCCACCCTCTCTTCTCTTTTTTCTCTATTTTCTCCTCCTATTAACCTCTCCTAAAAAAGAGCCTTCTTTCAAAGGATAATTGCAAGCACTTCTTCTAAACCCTCTTCGAATATCCTTCAATCGTTTTAGCTCAAACACTATTTTTCTCTTGCCGTCCGCGCGTCTATTCTAGATTTTTTCGTGTCGAACTAATTTACATTATTTCGCTTTTCACCGGCGGTTTTTCGAGGTTTTCGTTTACTAATATTATCGTCAGTTCCCATGTCTCAATCCTGTCCCTCCATTTTCTCGAAATTGTGAGAGGTAAATAAGTACAAGATTTTTTTGTAACCACTGGCACTTAACCGATAGTTTTCGCATGGCACTAATGTGGAACCACCGGACGTCATAACACGTCATTAACACTAGAACTACCGACCTATAATGAATCAAAGTAGGCAAAAATTTTGTCAAAAGCAACTTCCATGTTCTCCAAAATTGTACAAATAAAATATCTGAAAAGAGTCATTTCGATTCCTTTGGAAGTTCTAATGTTCAACCTTTCGCAATCATACATTTGCGACTGAAAAATTTGTACTTCTTCGCGAAGTAAAAAGAAGATTCCGAGATTGTATCAGTAAAATTAGAAAATAATTCGTTTTTTTAATTATTCGTTTTAACAATTCGTATATATATACGAAATTAAACGAACAATCGACTTAAAACTGTCGCAGAAATGCTTACAGAGTCTTCCAAAAGACAGATCTCCAAGAATTTCCATTTATTCGCGAATGATCGTTCGATATTCACTTTAGATCCTCTGTACCTTCAAGGATTTTCATCCGTTCGCGAATAATCGTTCGATATCCGTTGATCTTGTCGCTAATTTTACAGGATAGGCGGAAAAATGCAAGGAACGAAGGAGTCGAGCGAGTTTTAAGAATTCGCGGGTACATCGCGCGAAGAAAAGTGGACAGTGAAAGTGGCCTCGTGTCCGTGTAGCGATTGCACAGGCCTTCGGTTCATTTGTATTTTCGATTCGCCTCGGTACGAGCCACGGGAATATTTTACAAGGGATATAACTAATAAAAGAAAGCGTTATGGTCGAGAACGAAGCGGCAGTCGCGCTAGACCAGGACACGCCGTGCCTCCTGGACGCTTTCTTGGACTCCCACTTTCTTCCTCGCCGTCCAATGGCGCAATTTCTTTCATCTACGCGTTTACCTATTAACTGAGGAACTATAGATGTTCACCTTGAGAAATTTAGGCTGTCTGGGGATTACCCAAGCCTTCGTTGCGTCAGAGAGATCTTTGGGTGGCCTATTGGAACTTCGACGTCACTTAATGCTGTTTATATAAAACGTGAATCGGTGCTTTCATTCTTGTTAATATTAATTAAGGAACAGGAGACCTTAGTATTTGGTAATATTAATGTTAATCTTCTGGAAATAGTTTTAATAATATCAAGCGTCAGTTCGTTTTGTAAATGTGAAGGATAGAAACGGTGAGTTTTTCGTTGTGCAAATGTCGAGGTTGAAAAAGGCGAATCGATGTTTCAAGCGATGAAAATAAAAAGTACGAGTCGGTATTTTTCATCTTCCGAGGTCGAATCAAATTTCTCGAAGATGAAAAATCCTAGGAAAATAATATTTTTCTTCTTAATATTAATTAAAAAACAGGAGACCTTAGCATTTGATAATATTAATATTAATTTTCTGGAAACAGTTTTAATAATATCAAGCGTCAGTTCGTTTTGTAAATGTGAAGGATAGAAACGGTGAGTTTTTCGTTTTGCGAATGTTGAGGTTGAAAAAGACGAATCGACGTTTCTCGTGTTCCAAACGATGAAAATAAAAGATAAATACGAGTCGGTGTTTTTCATTTTCCGAGGTCGAATCAAATTTCTCGGAAATGAAAAATTGTAGGAAAATTCTAGCAATTGAACGTCTCTTTTTCCCTGACAAAATTCCAAATTTTCTGTCAATGTCTGCCATTTCGTAGAAAATAATATTTCCAATATTCATATCAAGAAACTAACTTTAACGCTATTTTTCATCTTCCGAGGTCAAGTCAGTTTCTCAGAGATGAAAAATTCTAGGAAAATTCCAGCAATTAAACGCGTGTGTCCTTTCTCTCCTAACAAATTCCAAATTTTTGCCTGCTGCTTCGCAAAAACTAATATCTCCAATATTCATATCGAGAAACTGATTTCGAATATCCTTTTCATACTTAGATTTTTAACAGTTTCCCGTGCAAAACGAATAAAGAGGAATTCCAAATATAATACAGGCAATGCTGATATCAAATTCGTGACATTCACGGCTAATCTTAAAGGCAGCAAACGCCGACTATAAAACGAAAAAAAGAAACGGCAGAAAATCGTTAAACCGATAGCGAAATAGTTCAGCAACTTTCCAAATAATATAATCAAAGGGAAACAAGTTTAAACCGCGAGCTCTCATAACCAGAATATTATTCTTTCGTCTTTATTAGTCTGTCTAATGTGGAAACTGAAATGGAGAAGTTCGTAGTCGATCACGAACGATCAGCTTGTCCGTCGTTAACGCTCGAATTGAAAGGTTAAAAATAATGTATAAATTAAAACGCGTGCAAAATAGGCGAGCGAACGTGCTAATCGCGAACATGGTCTCGGAGCTCGTTAAACCCTTTTGTCGAAACAAAACCGGTGCTGGAAACATATCGCGGACACGGCACCTTTCCTTTTACGACCGATGGAAGAACCAATTAGCCGCAAAAGCGTTAATAAATTATCCGACGGTATTATCGGGAAAGAAGCCAGAGGAAAAGCGTAACGCTCCCTTTCGTTTCCCTTTCTTTCCTTTTCCATCGACACTCGTAATCCTCGAGAACAGGTAAAATCAGTCCGAGATCTTTCACCTGTGTAAAACACAAAGCAAGACTCCGAACAGACTATACAGATACGAAATCGCGCGTGCGTGACGTGGTAATTGGTAATTGATCGCTTGCGCGTAATACTGGCGTGCCATCGGGAAGCGAGGATTTTAGGAGAGATAATATCCTATTTGGATATCCTAGTTTAGGTTTTGTAATATCCTTCAGCTGCGATTTTTCAAAGGAAAACTCGCGGAAGAAGTTTAATTCAAGTTTAGTCGGTCGGTTCTGTTTAGAATTTTCAACGTGGTGATTTGAAATTTTTACGTGGTAATTTGTTGAATCTAAATTTTAAATTAACGCGAAATCTTGACAAGTGACGACGTTACAGTTAATACACCACGAGTGTTAGACATTGGGTAATTATAAAGTAAATTAAAGTATACAATCAATATTACAGAAGTAGAGTACTAGGGAACGCTTTACGGGACAATCCGAATTTTATTTCAAATATATCGTATTTTATTGTATTTAAATTATAAATTAACGCGAAAGCTTGACAACTGACGACGTTACAGTTAACTCATCACAAGTGTTAGACGTTGAATAATTATAAAGTAAAATAAAGTATATAATTAACATCAGACGTCGAGTGATTATAGTTAGGAGAATAAGACACTCGATGATCATAGTCAGCCATTTATTTTAATGCTATAACTTAACCCTTTGCACACGATGATTCTTTTGGCTACAGAAGAGTAGAAATTTACAGATATATTTACAACTATAGACCAGACGTTATTTCCTCGAATGGTAAATAAAAAAAATATTTAATTTCGATATCTCTCGTAATGTTATATTATCTTAAAATTGATACATTAAAATAAAAGATAAAAATACATTGATATAAAAATTTCTTCAAAATTCATGGTGATCGAAGGGTTAAATGTCGAATAACAGAGAGTACATGTAAAATATTGAAATCAAATAATTCTATTCGTTCATTTCTCACGCAAACGCGTGCTTCTTCTTTTATTTCGGTATAACAAGTACCAGCGAGCTTATCAAAATGTAAGAAAAGCTTCGAATCCCTGTTTATACCGGAAATTAACTATCTGTCAATCTGTCAACGGCGTGTAACTTTTTTGTATGCAACTTAGACGATTTTGGAAGTAACGAATATATGAAAAAAGTTTGTGAAACTGACAGCTTTGACGGATCGAAGGAAGGGAAGAGGATTGTTTCGAAATACCTGGAATCTAGAGGAACTTGGAGGCGATCCAGGGGAAAACAATTCACCCTATAACATTAAAACCATCGATCTGTAAAACGTGTGCCTAAATATAATAAATAAATCTTCGGAACAAGTGAAAGCGAGTAACTCGACGTTTCGCATTTTTCCAAGCTTTAATACCAAAGTGCTTGATTAATGCTCGAGTTGTCATACTCAAAATAAATTTCTATTTCTCGTTTCGTCGAGTTGGCAAACGAGCAGCTGGTATATAGATAATAATAATTCAAGTCGTACAATAAAAATAAATAAACACGCGTAATTACATCTCTATCCGAATGAAAATCAATATAACTCTCCTGAAAAATATCTCTACACTTTTACAAACCGTAGAGAGAGAAAGAGAGAATGAGGGAGGGAGAGAGAGAGAGAGAGAGAGAACGAACAAAAAAAATCCAATCCACATATTTTCACTGCTATGAAATTTCCTTCGAAAATGATCAACAACTATTATCCAAATTTCAAGGCAGCGCCAAACACAGAACATACACCACCCCCGTTAATAAACTAATAGAATTGACCGTACCACGTCATAGAACACCATAAATTTATCGACCTGCAAAGAGAAACAGAAGAAATAAGAAACGATGGGTCGATGGATGACTGAGGTGGGTTTCGGAAAACGATCGGAAAACGAAAGGAAAGCGAGGAAAGATCGGTCACGAAATGGTCTTGAACACGATTGGTCGTGGAGGGAACCTAAGTGCAGGTGAAGGTAAGTCGGAAAAGCGTGAAGAGGTGCTCATGGAAATGTGGAACGAGCGAAAATTCCGGGCAAGGTGCGCGCGATGGTGGTCAAGGCTGCGAACTTTAGAACGTCGATAATGGTACAGTGACCATTTTGGTTCTATAAGGGGTGCTCAACGAACCGTTCTGTTCTTCATCGGTTTTTACAGGATATTTTAACCATCGTACCCTAAAACAGTTGTTTTAAATCGGCCAGTTTCGAGGGAACAGAGATATTCGGCGTCTCGAGGTCTTTTTGCGAAATCAAGAAATCCAAGGCTACGCCATGTCGCAGTTTATAATGGATAATTGCACTTAATCTCGGTGTATATCATCGCAAATTGATGTTTCCAGCAAAGATTTCTTATTTTGTAACACGTCTGCCAGTTACTCGCAAGATCGTTATTACAGTGGTGCGAATTTTCGTAACGTTTTAGCAAACACCGCCAAATTACTCGCTGTCGATAACGAGAAGCAGTTTGCATAAGTTGTTCAACCAGGCGCGTCGTTAATAATTGGAAAATTGTCGGTAATTCCTGTTTTCCGCAATTCGAGAAATTTAATCAGGTGTAAACGCGTCAAGTAACATCTCTTATCGCGTATCCTTTAAGCGAAATACGCTCAAAGTGTCGAGATTAAAAGATTCTCTCAGGATCCTTCGCTATTTTCTAATTATCAATTCCTACAAATCCATAATTACACGCGTTAACCGAAAAAAGTGAACAAGTCACGAAAAAAACGGTGAATCTGAGAAATAAAAATTTAGAAAATAATATGAACGCTAATCAAAATCTGTAACCGCTAATTTCTGATAATTTAGAATTTTAAAAAATTCCTAATCATTAGGTTGACTAATACCTAAAGACAGATGTTCGCAATAGACAATTATATTATTCGATACAAAACAACGATGCGAATTTGAAATATTTCTGTTTGGAATTATTTATTACAAATCAAAATATTCAATTTTATACCAAAAAATACCGGTATTATTTTTTAACAAACGGATAATTTTTTATAAAATCGCAAAAAAACCAAGCAAATTAACGCAGTAGTCGATGCAAAGCAACGATGCAAATTTTGAATATTCCTGTTTGGAATTATTTATTACAAATCAAAATGCCGAATTTTATGTAAAAAAATACTGGTATTATTTTTTATCAAACGGGAAATTTCCGTGAAAAATTACATTAACGCAAAAAGCAAGCAAGTTAACGAAAAAATGAACGATCTAAAGAAACGAGTGCAAAGAAAATAATACGAAGATCAAATTGCTGAAGATACAAAATAGAAAGTGCGAGATACGAGATAGAAAAGTTTCGAGCGAGGTTGAGAGAGAGGAACCAATATGGCGGAGTGATACGTAATCGAGTTACCTCGATTACCAGTTACAGCGCGAAGAACCGGATGTAATGAAGGCTAGAAAACAAGATGAAATCGAGGAACAAGGCGGACGTCGACCAGCTGATCGTTATTTCACTATGTTTCCAGACCGTTGACCCGATCCCGCGCTCGACAACAGATTTTCAACGCGCGATTTAATTTTTCCGGTTAATTACATGCCACGGGGGTGCTCGCCGGGGAAAACGGGTTGGTTCTTCGTTCCAGAAGGAGCGTTATGTCATTTTCAGGAATCACAGGCTATTTAAACGCCTATCGACGCGATCGTTCGAAGAAACGTCGATGCGAATGGAAAGGACGCTTTCGAGACAAATTTCTGCCAAAAAATAATTAATTTTAATATACCGACTAATATTTCGAGAGATTTTTTTCAACAATTTCCAATGTTGAACTATCATTAACGTAATCGAAGAAAACTGATCGTAAAACGTTCATTGGAAGAAGAAATTCGAGAGAGAAATTATGACGTTTATTCCGTTTAAGATGCTTCGAAACAAATTTCTGTCAAAAAATAATTTATTTTAATATACCGACAAGATATTTCGAGAGATTTTTCCAATATTGAACTATCGTCAACCTAATCGAAGAACATTGATGGTAACACGTATTTATTCGAAGAAGAAATTCGAGAGAGAAATTATGACGATGTTTATTCCGTTTAAAATGCTTCGAGCTCTCACCGTAGCAATTAAGGGTTAAAACGGACGGTTAATTACGCGAAGCAAACGGACAAATGATGCATCCTGGGAACGCTTTCTTCTTACGCAGTTTCGTAATGACAAATTGCCACGAGGAGGCAGCAGCAGGATCGAATGAATTAAGCTGTTTGCAATGGAATTTTTTCCTCTTTGTTAGACGCGTGTTTGAAATATCAGAACCCTCGGCGAATTTCAGTGCTTGGTATTTTAAATGAACGAACGAACGAAGGAGAATGATGGGAAACGAATGAATTAGTACTCGAGGGTGAGAGATAGCATCGAAAGGAATTTGCAAAGAATGGCGAAGAAGGAATTTCAATCGAAATATTACACGGTAGAATCTCTCCATTGAGACGTTCAAATTGCTACAGATAAGCGAATCGAGTATACCTGTATTATATCGCTTTTTATATAATATATTTTTAATATATTTATTATATTTTATACACCATACGTAATTATTGTAACATTCAAACTCGTCGTAATACACGAAAGTGTATTATTAAAGAATTTTAATGAAAAATAAATAATGCGTGTATTATATAAAATAATTGAAACGGTAAATATGGAACTGCTTTGAGATCATAATTAACGTGCTCAGACAAAAAAAGAAAAATTCTTAATTGCCTTCCATGTATTCGAAGTTGTATTACACTCGTTGAAATTCCCGACGAAGACGACATTTTAAGACAAATCGTTTGGCACGAGGAAACGTGTTTACACGTCCAAATTGGTTGTTTGAAGGAACTTTCTTTCTCTTACTAGAAATTCGTAGACCGTTCGTCATCGACACTATTGTTGACTCTAAACACGATGATGGTCACGTAGCGCCGGTGAGAATTGCACAACAGAAATCAATCTTTTTCTATAGGCACGTTGCTTAACGCGTTAATTCGCCGAATTTATTTTAGAAACGAATTTGCATGGGATGGAACGGGAAAAAAAGTTGAAGTAAGTCAAGAAGAGCATTGGGGTATATTCAACTTTGGTTTTGTAAAGATTAACTGCGCCTTTCAGAATCTGCTAAAATTTCTCCATCTTATCGAACTTAAATCCAAACATCGCTTCTGCCTCTTATACGCTATAATTAATAGCCATTATAACAATTATCAGAGCGAGGAATAAAATATCGACAGCTTAACTTCCATAATATCAGGTCAAAATATCAAATTAAATACTGACCGAGTAAGTAGTAGATTAAAATCGGATATTAAGGAGAATAAGAAGATTAAAAAATCAATGATTCTCGCAGAGTGTCTTCTACTTATATAGGGCAAGGCCAAAGCTAAACTGTGTTTGACCTAAAAAGCAAGACCAAAATCCAATAACTATTGCTAAATATAGGTAGATGCAAGAAAATTAGAGAAAAATACGTAACAAAGCCAGAGATGGTATTTCAAAAATCAATTTCTAAAATTACGAGTGCAGCATCTTGCTCCGTGTTATCTTCTTCTATTAACCAACCCCAAACCAATAAAAATCGACCCGCCACCCTTCTACTCGAACCTAAAACTGCTCGAAGCTTGGCAAAGTCGTAAAGAAACCGGAGAAAGCATGATGCGATTCGAAATTCGATCGGAAGAAAGGAGCAGAAGCTCTGCTTGACTAGCTGATCGTAAATTTCCAAAATTACAACGAGAGCAGCTTCTCGCTCCACGTTATCCTCTTTGATTCACGGTTCTTTCAACCCCAAAATCAATAAAAACCCTTTCTCGAAGCTTGGCGGAATCGCAAAGAAACCGGAGGAAGCATTGGGTAATTCGAAATTCGATCGGAAGAAAGGAGCAGAAGCTCTGCTTGACTAGCTAGTCGTAAATTTCGAAAATTACAACGAGAGCAGCTTCTCGCTCCACGTTATCCTCTTTGATTCACGGTTCTTTCAACCTCGAAACTAATAAAAATCCCTTCTCGAAGCTTGGCGGAATCGTAAAGAAACCGGACAAAGCATGGTGCGATTGTAAATTTTATGGGAAGAAAGGCGCAGAAACTCTTCTTGATTAGCTGGTCGTAGATGCAACAAATGAGAAAAAATACGTAACGAACCCAGAGATGGTATTCCAAAAATCAATTTCCAAAATTACAACAAAGGCAACTTCTCGCTTCATACCATCTTCTTCTATTAACCAATCCCAAACCAATAAAAATCGACCCGACCTCCCCTACTCGAACCTAAAACTTTTGGAAGGTTAGCGGAATTGTAAAGAAACTGGGGAAAGCATGGTGCGATTGGAAATTGGATGGGAAGAAAGGAGCAGAAGCTCTCCTTGACTAACTGGTCGTAAATGCAAGAAATGAGACAAAAATACGTAACAAACCCAGAGATGGTATTCCAAAAACCAATTTCCAAAATTACAACAAAAGCAGCTTCTCGCTTCATACCATCTTCTTCTATTAACCAACCCCAAACCAATAAAAATCCCTTCTCGAAGCTTAGCGGAATGGTAAAGAACCCGGAGAAAGCATGGTGCGATTGGAAATTTAATGGGAAGAAAGGAGCAGAAGCTTTCCTTATCTATCTGGTCGTAGATGCAACAAATGACACAAAAATGCGTCACAAGCCTAGAGAAGGTATTCCAAAAATCAATTTCGAAAATTACGACAGCATCATCTCGCTCCATGTTATCTTCTTCTATTAACCAACCCCAAACCAATAAAAACCCTTTCTCGAAGCTTGTCGGAATGGTAAAGAACCCGGAGAAAGCATGGTGCGATTGGAAATTGGATGGGAAGAAAGGAGCAGAAGCTCTGCTTGGCTGGCTGGCGTCGCGTCAGAGAGGAAGCACCAGGAACTCCGTCGAATGTAACACAGAGCGTGTGCACGGGCTGTAATGGCAGCGTAGTGTAAGCACCAGCTGTTACCACATTGTCAGGGGGGATAGGCGCGCGTAGGTAACCACAGGAAGAGAATACTTTCACTGCCAAACGTACGGTTGGGAGCCTTCGAGAAGGACGAGGAACTCGGGCATCGGTTGGCCAGACGGATAAGGACGGTGAGAGTGAAACGAGCAGGGAACCTGGCTATCGGTACAGTACCGTATCGTTCTTTCGAGTTCTCTGACGGTCACTCGATCATCGTCTCGGAAACCGGCGAGCCAACTCTCTTTACTCGCCCAAAATCCCGCGATCCTCTCTTGTGACAACTTCAAACGAACTACACGTTGCGTCTTTCGGTTCCTCGTGGTGTTCCCATTGTCTCCGTGGATCCAGTTTGGAAATCGAAAGCTATGGAAGGTGGGAAGCAGTGAACCTGGTGGACTCGATGCGTCAGAGACGGACTTGAAGGAAGTTGGCGAGGATCGCGAGAGAGGTAAGAGCGCGCACGAGCTTCGGGGGATTTAGGCTCGCGATGGTTCCCCTCGTCGGGTGAATTTTCACAGAGAAAGTTGCGAGGACGACTGGTTGAATAATCCGGGATAAGATCGATCGAGGAACGATTTAAAATTCGAGTATAAGCGGAATGACTGGATCGAGGAATCTATCGGAACTGGGCTGAGCCTAAGCGAAGGTGTAGGCAGAGTTAGGCTAGATCGAGGACGCTGATCGATGTTAGGGAGCCACGCGTGGTATTTTAGCTCTTTCGAGAGAAAGTGACGTAAAGTCCAGGGTATTAGAGGGAATTTTAACCAGTTTACGATGCCGCGAGTTATGCTATTATGATTTATCGTTCGGTTTACCTCGCGATTTTAATAATTCCGATAAATAACTGCGTTTCGCGTTGCAATAAAGAGATTTTAATAGAGGTTGCGTTAATTTTTCCTGTGATTGTTTCGATTTTCTGGAATCGATGATTAACCGAGGATGATCGCCTCGAAATTTTTAATTCCTGAACCGTGGAAAGAGAAACACACGTGGTTAGGTAAATAGAGAGAGAAAGAGAGAGGCAGG
>NIJG01000271.1:56327-131455 GCA_002201625.1 Euglossa dilemma | reverse complement strand
ATATATTACATAAAAAAAAAGTTAAAATATTTTTTCATATGGTTTCCCAATCCTACTTGTCCTTTTCGATATAGAAAACATATTTCCGATAAAGCACAAAAAATCAAATATTCTTTTAACTTTCTTATAAAGATTTTTTATCCTTTCAACCCTTTGAATACTATAGGCGCCTATTCTATCCTATTCTCACTTTCAGTATCACAAATGCAAAATTTCTAAGCACCTATAGGCGCCCACAGTAGTAAAAGGGTTAACGAAAAAAGAAAAAAAGAAAAAGAAAAGAAAGGAGTTTAAACGAACGCACTCCGTCGTTATGCAAATTTCACGTCGAGAAGAAATAACGAGAGTGGGAAACGAACAGAAATAAAAGAAATAAGAGGTATTCGGATGATATTCGAAGTATCCCGAGTCACGTAATCCAATGATACCGGTTGAAAAGAAAAGCACAAGAAGGTATCGAAATCTCGCGAACTGCAGAAGACTTTCATCGCTCGATATATCAGGTCGTTAAATTCCCTGTGGAAAAGGAGCAACGGGGGAAAAAATAAAGATTCAAACGGACTGCATATCGACTCTACTCATTCCCAATTATCTTATCCGCTTTCTTTCACCGTCGAAAGTCATTTAAAGAAAGAAAGTCGCGAGAGGTTACGCAATAGCGCGGCAAAATTTTTTCTTCCCATCGAGAGAGACTCTCTTACGATGGCTCTCTGAGAATAACCGAGATATTTCCTCGTCGTTCGAAAATTATTATCTTTATTATCCTTCTTACACCTCGCTGAGCCCTTCCTTCTTTTGTTTTCCCGTCTCCTTTTCGAGGAATCGGTGAAATTGCTCGCTCGAACGAAGAAATTCGAAACGAACGAAAGAGAAACGATTGCTAGAACCTTCGACCAGGATCTGTTTTACGTCGGGTATCAAAATGGAAACTAATTCACGCTGAACCGAGGACTCACGTGGCTCGTTTGCTCGTGCCTCGGCGTCGTGGGCGAAACTCTTACCTGAAACAAAAAGGCACGATCGTGTTTAGAATACGGTATCGCCGGAAATGTTCGGACAGTCGTCGATTTTTCGTCGTTAAACGTCAATTTCTAATCGTATTCGTCTCGGCGAGGATAATGTCTGCATTACACGGAGACTGGTTAAGGAATTCAGCCAGCTGAGTGTGTTATCGGTATCATTGAGATGATGATAAAGTCACGGTCACCTGTTTCTTCTACGAATTCTTTGCTATTACTCATTGCCGTTTCCGGTTTTTGTTCGTGTCGTTTTATACTCTCCTCAAGTTCGGGATAATTGCCAGGAACTGTCATCGATACGTTCCTTCGTGATAATATATTATAATTGGGGAAATTCGTAATTTACCTATTATTAAAAATTTGTGTGTTTATTGCACACTCGTTGCTAATTGATATAACGTAAATTGTATCACTGAAAACACAACTTGGTCCTTGGAAAAATTGACACCGCTGTGTGGCAACTGTAAACTTAGGCTAATATTTAAAAATATAGAGGATTTAGTATTGTTAGTTATTTCTACAATTGGAAAAATGATGAGGAATCCGAATTTATGATAGATATCTTTTATAACCAAGATTTATTTTTATATCCACACATATACGTTAATATTTCGATATTCGAACCCAACTTTCCCCATGCAAAATTCTTTTTTACCCTTATTCTTAAACGTCGAAAAATATCCCTACTCTTACATGATTTAGTATCGTTAGTTATTTCTACAAGTGTTGGAAGAATTACGAAGGATCTGAATTTATGATAGCATCCTTTATTATTTTATTAAAGATCGTAAATTAAGTTCCCGACTAATATAAATTTTATTAAAGAGCTCGCCATAGGAAAAATAAATCTTTCGCTGTGATACCTAATTTCCTGTAAAAAGTGTACATACACATTCTCTATTCCCAAGATTTATTTTTATATCCACACATGTACGTTAATATTTCCATATTTGTACCCATACTTTCCCCATGTTAAATTCTTTTTTACCCATACGTGAATAGAGTTGTGCCTTCTTTTTAAATCTCGAACAGAACTCTTTCGACACGCGGTAATTTATGCAGAAAAAGAAAGAAGAGACTGCAATTCGATGCAGCTAAGACAAATATTCTATTAAACCGTTGCATTGTACCAATTTCTTAAACAATTTCTACGCGATAACCAACTTCTCACGCATATAAAATCGGCGTATCGAAACCTAAATGCCTGGTAGCCGGCGTAAAAACGAAAGCAACACGTGCGTGTTTAATTTCGCTAGCACACGCGATCTATTGCTAAGAAAGTGTATTATCAATAATTCCCCTGGAGGCAACTTGCAAATCTAATTAGTCACACGCGGCGCGCGCGGTCGTGAATTAAATTTCGATCGAACCGATTACCACGGTCACGAGAGCCGGAGGAGGTAAAAAGGTAATTATTACACCGAGTGACAGCGTTACACGCGTTCGATCCAGATGTAACGCGCCGGATAAACAGCCGGCCGGAACCTTCCTTCGATCGACCGCGTAATTTCAAAGAGAAAAGTCACGACCGCGGCCTTCCGCGTTGCTTTCTTTACGCCATGCAGAAATTCCATGGCTTCTTGACTCAGACGCTTCGATTTTCCTTCACCCTTATACCGAATATCTCATCAATTATGCGATATTTTCATTCCCCATTGCCTTTGTTTAACGATGATATTGATAATCAAGATTCCAGGGTACCATTTCGCAATTTCGAAAATTGGATCTTCCATTTTCATGGCTTCTCGACTCAGTCGCTTCGATTTTCCTTCACCTTTATACCGAATATCTCATCAGTTATGCGATATTTTCATTCGCGATTGCCTTTGTTTAACGGTGATATTGATAATCTGGATTTCAAGGTACCATTTCGAAGATTTTTATTTTAAAAATTGGTTTATCCATTTCCGTGGCTTCTTGACTGAGACGCTTCGATTTTTCTTCACCTTTACATCAAATATCTCATCAATTATGCGATATTTTCATTCCCGATTGCCTTTGTTTAACGGTGATATTGATAATCGACATTTCAAGGTACCATTTCGCAGATTTTTATTTCAAAAATTGAGTCTTCCATGGTAATAGATTTTAATATCTCGTCACATTGTTATATCGGATAGAAACGATGTTTTCATTGGCTGCCAAATACGAGATATCTCGTGGTAGATTGTAATAGGTTCACAAAGCAAGTTTACATCCGTTTGAGTTAGAAACGATTAGAAAAGGTAAATGACGTTTTAACGAAATATTATTGGATTTCTTGAAATTTCTTTTAAATATCCTAGCAAAAGGCTGTAAATTTTCCTAGCAGTGAATGGGTTAATCGTATAATCGGGTATAATTGAGAAGAATAAAGTTATGAAATGCCGAGCGAGTTGATTCCCTTGGGTTACGTAATGTGCGCTAGATACACTGATCCCTCAAAGCGAATGCGAGAAACGAGAGACAAAGCGGATTGTTGTAACAATTAATGAGCTTGAACTATTGCTGATGTAGCAAAGGGCAGTTGAGAGTGTGCAAGGATCGATCTTCGCTTTATTTAGGTTAATAGGTTCTGGAATGAGTCTTCGTAGGTTTTCGCGGTGGATAAATGGCTGGTTGTAAATCGGTCGAGGGACTAACAGAAAGAATTTTTCTTCTCATATGACACAGTTCTCCGTACAATAAAATTTAAGATTACCATCAAGTTAATTTTCCATTTAGGAACATGGATCTTATAGATTTAAGCTCTGGAAGCATTTCATCGACCAATATGATCAGTTTTAACTAATTAAACTCTGACTAGCTAGATCCTAAAAGTAATCGAGGAGAAAAATCTTCTAACCGACTGGAGGAATTGACCAAGCAGAAGAAACAAAAGCAAAGCTATCAAAAATGCAAATTATCCGAATAACAATGACCGCAGTATACGTCAGCACACCTGAATATCAGATTGGCTAGAGGAGAAAACGCATCTGCTACGCTTAAAATATCATTTCCATCGTTCGTGTCCGTCGAGTCACGAAAGAACCCGTGTTTTCCATCGGCAAAAAAGACCTCGAGAAAGTTTTAAAACCGCTTGCGTTTTCTTAACGCGGAAAACGCGATATTTTTGCGACTGTTTCTCCCAGAATGGAGAAGGTTATAATTAAAGTTGAGAGATTGAAAAGGAAAAGAAAGAATATCGCCATTATGTCATGGGCTCTATCGCCACTCTGTCGTTCTATCATTGGTCCATCGACGAGATTTGTCCACGTGACAAATTTGAAAAGAATATTCCCAGCCAACGATCTGATCCCGAGTCAAAATCTTTTATCAAGAAGATCTAAATTTGTAAATAAAACTCTGCGAAATAGATCCTGGAACCCTGATGATTAATATCACTGTTAGACTAAGACAATCATGAACGAAAATTAATTAGAATTTCGTCGAAGCTTTAACAGTTTGCACTACGATTCGATTACGAGAAAGTAATTACGACTCTATGCAAATCTTCTGCAAATTAAAGTACAGCATGTATCGCATAATCTTAACAATTCGATGATAAGAAAACCTACAACAAGGTGGATTAGCAATGACACAATTACAACGGCGAGGGATTAACACTAAACGTACTGATCTATGCAGATATATGCAAAGAAGGAACACTCACCCCAAACAAGGACACTTACTTTCACGACGCTTCTAAGATGTACTCCTCTTCGTCGCCTAATTTCAATGACCCTCCCAATTAGTTACTAATCAGAAAAATATCCTATATTTATAATCTTCAATCTACAAATTACCAAAGAGAAGGAACCCTCGCATTTACTTTCACAACGCTTCAAATATGTACTTTTCATCGCCTAATTTCGATGACTCTACCAAATAGTCACCAGCCAGAAAAACATTCTACATTTCTGTAAGAGTTTTGCCTGAATACTTGGGTGGTCGAGGAACGAGGCCTGCTGGGGCACACGAGGCCCCACTTAGGCACAAACTTGGACAAGCACAGTGAGCGTTTAACATTAGAAGTAAGCACTTGCTATTAGAAAGAAACAGTTAGGTAATAAAGTTTTAGTAAAGCGATTACGCGTAGTTGTTCATCTTGAAGAAAGGAAGAGAGAGGGGAAAAGCGATATCCTTGTATCGCGACCTTCGGAGTCACCCTGTATATCCTGTATCGGCCTGTTAATCTGACTTTGCGCTCGCTCTGCCACGGTCAGGAAGATTCGTGCAGCTCTCGAGCAGGTCGAGGCGCAAGAAACCACGGAGAGAGTACACGTAACACAAACACCCGTGGAAGGGAACCAGCGTGGCAGAGGTTTACGTCGGCGCAACACTTTCACCTTTCCCCGTTATGAGATCACCATCTCAGCCGTTCCGCAGCCAACGACATAACTTCGTTGATTTGTTGCTCGATTTACCAGGGAATTAACCGATAAGCCTCGCGCGACCCATGACACCCGGCCGCCAGAGATAAACTAGCATCGAGATAAAGTCCGAGCAGAAACTGCCATTTCCGCAGACTGGCTGGCAATTAGAACCTTCGCCGGTGTGTTTCCTCGAGTTTTCTCCCTGTTCCTTCCGCATCGTCCGGCAGGATTCGTACCATCGTGGCCGAACGCGATCTGATTGCCCGCCGTTTCCTTTCCCTCGGCCCGATGAGAAAACGCTAAACGTCCGGCAGTTGAAAGGCGCGGATCGAACCGAGAACCGTACAGATCTCCAACGCTATTGCCTTTGTCCCTGGGAACAATCCTCCTTAATTGCCACTTCGATTAATCGTGGAACAGAGGCTGATGCATCGCCGTATATAGTACTTAACTTCTATTCCAGACAATCGGGTAGGGTGATGAAATTAGGGGACTAGCTTTCTTTCTGAATGAAAGTTCCAGGCTTGAGTTCTTAGAATCGATGGAAGGATTTGTAATATTCGTGTTTGGTTGATATAAGATTGTGAGAGCACTTCAAGCAACGACGAAGGAACCTAAAGGAATCGAGGTTTGAAGTAGAATCTAGTATCTAGTGATGAAGTTAGAGGAATGGCTTTCTTTTCGAACGAAAGTTCAAGGTTTGAATTCTTAGAATCGATGGAAGGATTTGTGATATTCGTGTTTGGCTGATATAAGGTTGTGATAGAACTTCAAGCAACGTCGAAGTTTGAAGTAGAATCTAGTATCTAGTGATGAAGTTAGGGGAATGGCTTTCTTTTCGAACGAAAGTTCAAGGTTTGAATTCTTAGAATCGATGGAAGGATTTGTGATATTCGTGTTTGGCTGATATAAGATTGTGAGAGAACTTCAAGCAACGTCGAATGAACCTAAAGGAGTCGTAGCTCGAATTAGAACTTAGCGAAATTACCCGAGAGGAAGAAGGTCTAAACCGATTACACGGTAGAGACGTAATTTCAGACTATACGAAGCAATTAGAATCACTTCGAATCCGCGAGAACACGGTATAACGCGTGAAATAATAAATTTCTTTGCAGGAAGACGACAATCTCGATGAGGAAATCCGAAGAACCAAAGACACGATGAAGAAGCTAAATTTCCACGTGTCGTTCGAGGTACACGGTGTTCAGAAAATCGGCACCCGTCCACCAGACATTCTGTCACGATAAAAGCGGCGTGATGACATGTAAACTGGCCATCGAGTCGAGAGTCGAAACCAGCGTTCGTCTAAAAGGCTGTCAGTTCGGAAAGCATGGTTTTCAGCGCGATCGTGGTCACTTCGGCCTTGAAGGGAGCCTTGGGCCTGGTGGGTACGAGTCTCTGGCTAATCCCTCTGCTGATAGCAGGCCTATCATACTACCGATACGACCAATTGGATCCTGAGAGTCGACCGATCGACAGGTACCCTCTGTACCCCGAGTACGACTTCGTGGTGGTGGGTGCGGGTTCAGCTGGAGCTGTGGTGGCCAACAGACTGTCGGAAATCCCAAAATGGAACGTTCTTCTGCTAGAAGCTGGTCCGGATGAAAACGAAGTGACGGACGTGCCATCGTTGGCAGCTTACCTGCAACTGACGAAGCTAGACTGGAAGTACAAAACGGAACCTACGGGGAAGGCCTGTCTAGCCATGAAAGGTGGCCGCTGCAACTGGCCCCGTGGCAAGGTCCTCGGTGGTTCCAGCGTGTTGAACTACATGCTATACGTGAGAGGGAACAGGCACGATTACGACCACTGGGAGTCGATGGGTAATCCTGGCTGGGGCTACGACCAGGCGCTTTATTACTTCAAGAAGTCCGAGGACAACAGGAACCCTTATTTGCAGAAGAGTCCGTATCACTCGACCGGCGGTTATTTAACGGTGCAAGAGTCTCCGTGGAAGACTCCTCTAGTCGTGGCGTTCGTCCAGGCGGGCACGGAGATGGGGTACGAGAACAGAGACATAAACGGAGAGCGACAAACGGGGTTCATGATAGCTCAAGGAACGATTCGCAGGGGCAGCAGGTGCTCCACGGCTAAGGCTTTTCTGCGGCCTATTCGACTGCGACGCAACATCCACACGGCCATGAACTGTCACGTGACTAGGGTGTTGATCGACCCGGTCACCATGAGAGCTACTGGCGTGGAGTTCGTCAGAGACGGTCGTAGACAGATAGTCCGAGCGAGGAAAGAGGTGATCCTCTCGGCAGGAGCGATCAACACTCCTCAGATCCTCATGTTATCCGGGATAGGGCCCAAGGAACACCTCCGTCACGTTGGGATTAGATTAATCAAGGATCTTCGAGTAGGAGATAATCTTCAAGACCACGTTGGCATGGGTGGCTTGACGTTCCTCATCGACAAGCCCGTGGCCATCGTCCAGGACCGATTCCAAGCGGCCCCAGTGACGATGCACTACATAGCCAACGGCAGGGGCCCGATGACCACCCTGGGAGGAGTGGAAGGCTACGCATTCGTGAACACCAAGTTCGCGAACCGATCGATCGATTATCCGGACATTCAAATGCACGTGGCGCCGGCGTCCATCAACTCGGACGCTGGCGTCCAAGTGAGAAAGGTTTTGGGCATAACCGACGAAGTCTACGACACGGTGTACAGACCCATAGCGAACAAGGACGCCTGGACCATCATGCCGCTTCTCTTGAGGCCCAGATCCAGAGGCACTGTCAGATTACGCAGCTCCAATCCGTTTCATAGCCCGTTGATCAACGCGAATTACTTTTCCGATCCTTTTGATATCGCTACTTTGGTAGAGGGCGCGAAAATCGCGATGAAGATCAGCGAGTCCAAGGTGTTCAAGCAGTTCGGGTCTAGGGTGCACAGGGTCAAGCTGCCTGGTTGCAAGCACCTGAAATTCGCCTCAGATGCCTATTGGGAGTGTCATATTCGGCATATATCTATGACCATCTATCATCCGGTTGGAACGACGAAAATGGGCCCGGCTTGTGATCCTGAGGCTGTCGTGGATTCTAGGCTGAAGGTGCACGGGATCGAAGGGCTGAGAGTGATCGACGCGTCCATCATGCCTACCATTTCCAGCGGGAACACCAATGCTCCGGTGATTATGATCGGAGAGAAGGGAGCTGATCTCGTGAAGAACGATTGGCTCATGGACGAAACAGCGAGGAGCTGATGTATCTTGAACATTAGATGATGAGTCGAGGACTTGTATAGGAGGTTGCGTTGATTTTGTCGATGAGATTTGCGAAGTGGTTAATTACGTTTTGTTGATAGATTAGTCGCGTAGGATATTGAGATTCGCGAATCAGAGACAATGCACTGACGTCTGTTTTGTGATACGTTGAGTACTTCGTGTGTATATCGCGGTGGAAACAGCTGATGCATCTTGAAGATTAGATGATGAGTCGAGGATTTGTATAGGAGGTTGCGTTGATTTTGTCGATGATATTTGCAAAGTGGTTAATTACGTTTTGTTGATAGATTAGTCGCGTAGGATGAGTGAGATTCGCGAATCAGAGACTGTTTTGTGATACATTGAGTACTCCATGTATATAGCACGGTGGAAACAGCTGATGCATCTTGAAGATTAGATGATGAGTCGAGGATTTGTATAGGAGGTTGTGTTGATTTTGTCGATGATATTTACAAAGTGGTTAATTACGTTTTGTTGATAGATTAGTCGAGTGGGATGAGTGAGATTCGTGAATCAGAGACAATGCAATGACGTCTGTATTGTGATACGTTGAATGCAAATATATACTTCGTGTATATAAAGAGGAAGTTTTGTTAAATTAATTCGCAGAGTTATCGTTAAGTTAAGGAATATTGTACGATGGTCTGACATAGCAGAAGAATCAAATTAATTATTAAAAATCGACGAGTTAGATGTTAACAAATCTATTGTGAAATAAATCCCATTAAAAATTCTATGGTGCATGCGAATAAATCGTGAATTGTACCAATTTGCAATTGTTGTTTAAAGGTACATAAAGTAATTAAAATTACTTTTAGTTTTCCCTTTTTTTGATTTTTTAAATAAAGAATTCCCACGATTCAGATATTTTAATTTAATGTAAATTGCTAATTAAATAACATCTAATATTTGTTTCAACGATATCACCTATCTAGGTTATTTTTTAATTGTTATGTTAAACTAGACAAAGCGAGTAAAGTACTTTTCAGTCTTCCTTTCTTTTTCGAATAATTCTCGCGATAGAGAATCGAAACCATAGTATGAGACCATTAAGCGACTAAAAATTTTAAACCGAGTCAATTATTCGACGTTAAATGTTGTTAAGATATAGGAATAAAATTATTGTTATAGATAAGGGAGCGACTGGAAATTTTGTTAACTATGTATAAGTTTCCTCAGCGTTGAAAGGATCGAAGGAGAAGTCGAATAAAGATTATAAATGTCGATAATCCTCTCTCAGATCTTTCTGTATACCTGTAAAATAAAAAATTTAATAGAATTTTACTAACATTCCAATCAATATTCAAATAAATATTATACAACTATTTTCCTAAATATTTCAAAGAGAAGATAAAGAGTAAATTTTTTTCCTATAATTGAAATTCCGTTTAAACGTAAGACATTTTATTATAAATAATTCTACGTATGTATCGTCATCGTCAACATCTGGAATTTAAAACTATCTCTGTCATCAATAGACTGTCTTGAAATAGAAAAATAACTGAAACGTCTAGCATAACATAAAGAGGAAGACTTTTATTATTTTTGTTAGTTCACCAATCGTAAAATGGAAGGAAGGAAAGAGGAAGAAAAAAATACACAACGTGAAATGAGAATAATAATCGAAACGGGAAGCAAGGAAGGAAAAAAAACAGAACGTGAACCAAGTGAAAACAAACCAAAAAAGCTGTTTAAATCGAGGAAAATATTGAATGTAATACGATCCATGTGCATCTTTATTTACCTGCATTCGTATTCTCGCAGCATGTACGTCGAGTACGTGAGAGTATTTACATATGCGAAGCAAAATTTACATGGAAATGTCATTCCCGATTTCCCAAGTAACCATCTACGAGAATTCTACTTACATCCTCCTTTATCACCTCCACCTAATGATTAGTATTTCTTGCCAATCGCGATACAATAACGCGAAAAGTCGGTACAAGAACATCTATAACATCACGAATTTCAATACCACACCATGGAAGATTGAAAATATTAATTGATCGGTGCTCTAAGAGGTGGAAAACATTAATTGGTGTTCTAAGAGGTGGAAAACATTGATTGGTGTTCTAAGAAGTAGAGAATATTGATTGGTGTTCTAAGAAGTAGAAAATATTGATTGGTGTTTTAAAAGGTGTCCTCAGGTTTCTTCGACGCGGTCAAATATACCCAACAAAGCATCCATATCTAATTCCAGTTACGACTTCGGTATAAGAACATCTATGACACTACGAATTTCAATACCACATCATTGAAGATTGAAAATATTAATTGATTGGTGCTTTAAGAGGTGTAAAACATTGATTGGTACTCTAAGAAGTGTCCTGAGGTTCCTTTGTCCCTGTCGAATATACCAGCAGAGCATCCATACCTAATTCCAGCTACGACTTCGGAACAAAAAAATCTATGACACCACGAATTTCAATCCCGCATCATTGAAGATTGGAAACATTAATTGATTGATGTTCTAAGCGGTGGAAAACATTTATTCGTGTTCCACCGTCGCGATCAAATATACGACCAAATTATCCATACCGAATTCTAACTCAAACCTAATTCCAGCTACGACTTCGGTACAAGAACATCTATAACACCACGAATTTCAATACCACACCATTGAAAATTGAAAATATCGATTCATTAGTGCTCTAAAAAGTGTCCTCAAGTTCCTCCGTCGCGATAAATATACCAGCAAAGCATCCATAACTAATTCTAACCCAAACCTAATTCCAGCTATGTCTTCGGTACAAGAACATCTATAACACCACGAATTTCAATACCACACCATTGAAAATTGAAAATACTGATTGATTAGAGCTCTAAAAAGTGTCCTCAAGTTCCTCCGTCGTGATAAATATACCAGCAAAGCATCCATAACTAATTCTAACCCATACCTAATTCCAGTTACGACTTTATCGCGATAGGCGCTGAGACGGTCGAATGACAATAGCGTCTAGACTCGTCAGCGAAATCCAAGATGTCAAACGTTCTCCTAGTCGAGGCTGAAGCCGAAGAAATAATATTCTTATATATACTCACGTTCGTTCACTTCTTGCAATTCTTTGAACAGGAAATACGAAATGGAACCGACGAGAGAGTATCGCAGAGGAATAACCCGTGTAAGTGACTTAAATGGAAGATGATGGGCGATGGGATAAATTACCTTATCGCTACTAAAGATATCAAATGAAACTACGACATATGTAACGACGAATGGACGCACAAAGATACGTTGAAGTACTCGAAGAAACTTGAGAACACGCTAACAGTTCACTCGCTCGCAAAAGACAGCGAATGCATAGTTATTTCCAATTTATGAACCGTAACTATATGTTTCATTTTCGAATTTACATTGCTAACGAGTTTCAAACGCAAACAATAGCGTCATAATAATAAACGTTAATAATTAACGCTTCTTTTTCTTTAAGAACGAGTACGATGATTATAATTTTTGATGAACTATTGTGCCTCCCAAAGGTATTTACGTAACGCCTGAACGACCTTGCATTATTTCTTCGACTATAGCGTGTAACGCGACAATTAACCTGGAAAATTCGAAACTTCGAGTACGCATTTTTTTACACGACATTCGAAATAATAGAAAAATGGAAAAGATTGGAATAATTCTTCGATTTACCTCCAAACGAAGCGATCTATGCGAACATTCGATTTCTCTGTATGCGAATTATTTAAGTATCGTACAAATATCATTAGCTTCAGTTCGCGTAATAGCAGGTCGTTTTTAAAATAACAAGAACATATTGAAATAAATAATTTCCGTGGATTTTCGTCCGAAAATCGGATTGAATTCAAACGTTCGGAATAAACGATAGGTGAGTTTCGATGCTCTATAGGATAAAACGAATCAGCTATTGCAAACGATGCATCACACGTGCCGTTCGATCGATTTCGTATAACATCGCCGGTGTGTTTAAACAAGAAATCATTCTTGACACTTTCTACATAGTGCACTTGTTTGTGCAACAGTGACTATCAAACGAGGCCATGCTCGTAGAACAACCGCATTACCGATATTTTCTATTTCACTTGTGTCACCTGCTCCCACAATCTTGAACTACATATTCCACGAATCAGTGCATTAGCTCCGATAACTATAGATTAGAATAATAGATAAGTGATTTTAAATAGAAATACATTTTTCGGGTAAAGACTTCGATCGATATTCAAATCGAAATTTAAAAGACGGAGAAAATTATTAAATCAACGATTAAAAGGATATCGAATAATTATTTCAAAAAATTCTTTTGAAGATTGGTATTTCACTAAAACTGATTCACATATTTCCAGAATTTTAAATCACATATTCCACGAATCGGTGCATTAACTCCAATAACAATAGATTAGAATAATAGATAAATGATTTTAAATAGAANATAGATTAGAATAATAGATAAATAATATTAAATAGAAAGACTTCGATGAATATTCAAATCGAAATTTAAAAAACAGAGAAAATTATTAAATTATCGATCAACAGGATATTAAATAATTATTTCAAAAAATTCTTTTAAAGATTGGAATTTCACTAGAACTCTAGTAACTATTCGAAAGAGAACTATTAATCCAACACGACCATTTATAAGCCACTGGAACAATGCATTCGTGAACTCAGGCCACTCGACAAGCTCATCACGTCTAACTTGATCCAACAGAAAAAATCGCGGCTCAAGGATCATCCAACTGCATCGTGCAATCTAGTATAATACGTCCACTGACAATTTTACGAATTTATTCAAGAAACTTGGAACACCTGTTCAGAGGTTAACCAGTTAGCCAAGGACTTGTCCGACCAGAATCCGATCCTGTTGTCTAATCTCTGTCCGTGTAGCTTTGCATCTACATAGAAACAGTTGTTACCGAAGCAGACAAGCGTAACCCGATGGTAATCGAGGAAAGAAAGCGAAATGAATATCAAAAAGTACAGTATGAGTTAATTCTTTACGATGACACGAAGAATGAAGATGATCGACGAGAAAAAAATGAAAAATAATTCGACTAAAACGTAATATCCTTTTCTAAATTTTACTATTAATTTTCTATTTATCTTTCGAACGTCTCTTGTCGGTTAATAAATAATCTGTTAATTTTTTAATCGATTCCTGAGGCCTTGTTCATAAAATACACAAATAATTGGCGAAAAAAGTGATAGAAATACGGGAAAATAAAATGTGACAGCAGGGCTGAATTTTTTGTGACGATATGAATAAACAAAAGACAATTTATTCCAAAATTCTTTATCTTCCATCTCTGCTTCTCTCTTATTTGCTCTACGTGTTTTTTCGTGTTCAATTTTCGTGTTATTATTAATTATTATTAAACAATGTTTACACAATTGAAGTATGTACACACTCCGCATAAACGTATCACTTCGTGCGAATTATGTACGAAATTAATTCGAAAGACACACGGAGGTTGGAAAATTAATCAAACGCAAAGCTGACAAATATTTTCGCTTCTCTAATAGCGATCCAAGATATACTGCAAAGTTAAAGAGAACCGGTCGTAAATTAATATCGCATAGCTTTACCAAATTATTTTCAATCGAAAGTTAAACCTCCATTGGAATCCGGAACTTTAACATGTCACAGGAGAAGCTAATTCTGCTTCACTTTCCATTCAAGCAGTTTAAGTACCGGAAATGATAAGAGATAACATCTATTCTGATAAAGCAACCCTCGTTACTGTTAATCTTGTAATATTATATATCAAATTATCGTACATCGATTATAAAATAACTTTCGAATGTGACACTGCTAATTTTCCAATCGTCCCTTAACTCTTTGGGGTAAAATGAGATTAAAAATATTCCACCATTTTGATGCACGATAATGCATTATAGGACATTTGAAATATTGAAAGTGCAAGTATACGAAATGCTAATTTTATTCCGACAAAACAACCCTCGTCACTATTCAATATATTAGGTTGTCAAGTATGAAGTGGAGCAAAAAATGCACATAATTGAATTCGATTTTGCTCCATTTCATAGTTGACAACCTAATATCTTCTAATATCATATATCAAATTATCGTACATTGATTATAAAATAACTTTTGAATTTCACACTACTAATTTTCCAATCGCCCCTTAACTCTTTGGGGCACAATGGGATTAAAAATATCCCACCTTTTTGATGCACAGTAATGCATGCTGGAACATCTTTAAATATTGAAAGTGTAAGTATAGGAAATATAAATTTTATTCGGGCAAAACAAGCCTCGTCGCTATTCAATATATCTCCTAATATTATATATCAAATTATTGTACATCGATTACAAAATATTATGTACAATAATGCATGCTGAAATATTTTCAAATCTCGAAATACCGCAATAGTTGCTAATTTTTGATTTATCACTGTTTTCTCTCTATCGAACCTCGCATTATCTGTTACGTGTGTTCGCGTGCCGGATAGTTTCTTTTACCTTTGGAATTCAAATAAATAAAACGTAGGGGAAATTCGGACATGCCGTGAATGAGGCAAAACGAAGGCATGAGAGGACGAATGGAAGACACGAGAAGGGGCAGGCCAGGTCCGAGGGAACATTACTTAACCACGGTAAGTATTGCATGAACACGTCACGAGAAAGCGGCATTTCTCTAGTGGATCTCGAAGTGGAAAGTGGAGACGGTGCGGTGTAGGTTTCGGCAAGTTTGAACGGATCCACGGTTCCAGTTCCTCGAGCACCAGACGGAAGTTGCTCGTTACATGACTGCCGCCGGAAGATTATGGTAATAACTGTTACGATCAAGCGAATAACTTGCCCGTGGTTTGTTACGATAACACATGGCGCGAACGCGTGATACAGGGAGCAAGGAATTCGAGGTATGAAAAGTGCAGACGTGATTCCTAGGGTGTGACTCAGGGTACAGATAACAGTGCTTCAAGGTTATGGTTGATGGTCGATTTTCCCGCTCTATCCGTCCACTTCTACGCCTTATTCTCGTTTTTCCTTCCAGTGAGAGTAAAAAGAGAAAGTCAAGCTTTCAGGTATGGTGACGTAACTTTTAATCTTTCATCTCGCTGTGGCGTGGTTTTATCTTTAACATTGCCTTAACGCTGCGTGTGCGAGATCCGAGGATAATCGCGGAATTTGCAAGCAGTGCAAATTTCGACTTTAGATTTCGGTTCTCGTGAAAATGTCAACCTTCACGATCGCACTTTGCGAGATTCACGCATCGAATTTAGGTGTGATTCTTTGTTGTGTAATATAGTATTTTAGAATACGGTGAGTATTTGAAGCAAGCGAGAAGGTGAATTGACTTATTAACCTAGAGGAAATGAAATTAATATGGTTATATAAAAGTTGCTAGAGAAAAGAGAAATTTTTAGGGGAATATTAAGTACCGATTAGCGAGAATGAAATGGAAATTAGAGGAAGCCTATTATCGTTTAAAATTCCATTACCAAAATCGTGCTACGTCACACAGTCGTTAAACGAATGAAAATGTGCAGCAACTCGTTCATACGTGACCTACATGCACAAACGTGACTAGATGTAACAGTGAAAACGCAGGTGGTTGATCAATGATAACAAAACACATTAATATCGACCAACGAGTCATAGTAAATAATGCAGGTACAGATTATCCGTATGTAGATTATTTTATTCGAAGAAAATTAAAGCGTGTAACAATACTAGCAAGTTCTCGTTGCAAGCAAACGATATTACGCTACCAGAGTATCGAAATATGAAAATATCGATCGAAGTATTGTAAGATTTTCGCATTATGATTCTAAAATATCGAAATATGAAAATATCAATTGAAGTACCGTAAGATTTTCGAGTTATGACACTAAAATATTGAAATATGAAAATATCAATTGAAATATCGTAAGATTTTCGCGCTAAAATATTGAAATATGAAAATATCCATCGAAGTATCGTAAAATTTTCGCGTTATGACGCTAAAATATCGAAATATAAAAATATCAATTGAAGTATCGTAAGATTTTCGCGCTAAAATATTGAAATATGAAAATATCAATCGAAGTATCGTAAGATTTCCGTGTTGTGACACTAAAATATCGAAATACGAAATTATCGACCCAAATATCGTAAGATTTCCGTGTTATGATACTAAAATATCGAAGCATCAAAGCGCAAATTAAAAAATCCCAAAATCCAGCTAACGAACCGTCGAAATACCGAAGAAGATTGAAATATCCAAACATCGATGATCAAACCATTGAAGTATTAATTTAAAAATCGTAATCGTAGCAAAATATAGAAGAATTGACCACTAGAAATACCAAAGAATCGAATCACTCGAATAATCGTTGCTTAAAAAGAAAAAATATTCCTTTTTTTACAGAATTATGGCTGGTCTGGTGAAACAATTGCTGCTATTATCACTAGCGGCATCTCTGGTCGAAACCCAATCGTTCTTAGACACGATAAAGAGTTACAAGCCTCCACCGGAAGTTTTAAACAGAATCAACCCGAATAACAAGAGGTACGACTTCATAGTGGTCGGGGCTGGATCAGCTGGGTCTGTGTTAGCCAATCGGCTCTCGGAGAACAAGAAATGGAATATCCTTCTGTTAGAGGCCGGAGGAGTCGAGAGTTTGCTTCATCAAATCCCCATCCTAGTCGGTTACCTCCAATTATCTAACTATAATTGGGGTTACAAGGTGGAACCCCAGGAAAACGCATGTTTGGGCATGATCAATAAGCAATGCTCCTGGCCGCGAGGAAAATCTTTGGGAGGCACCAGCAGCCTCAATTACATGATCCACACTCGTGGAAACAAGTTAGATTACGATATATGGGCTGCGTTGGGCAACGAGGGCTGGTCTTACAAGGATGTCCTGCATTACTTCAAGAAGAGCGAGAGATTCGATATTCCAGGTTAGAAAATACATCTTCTTATAATTTTACCAAAGTCTACTTTCTTATCTGATCGGATCCATATCGCTTGTGTATCGCCTAAAGTTGCAAACCGCGAAAATAAAGAAAATAAAGAAAGAAAAGATGTCAGAACCGATTTGACATAAGTCACAGAGTCGCGAAATTAAAACAAGCTATATCGTTTACTTCAAAATAAACGACGCCGAAATCAAACGTACACAAATCATCTATCCACGGAATTAAAACCCAATACACGCACCCGGTGACCATAATTAATTTAATTGTTAATAAATTAATTGTTAATTTACGAAATCAAACGTACACAAATCATCTATCCACGAAATTAAAATCCAATACACGCACCCGATGACCATAATTAATTATAAAATCAATCTCCTTACAATTTTACCAAAGTCCACTTTCTCAACTAATCGTTTCCAAATCACTTGTATATCACCAAAAGTTGTAAACACGAAAGAAAGGAAAGAAAGGGAAGCTATCAAAACCGAGTTGACATAAGTCCCAAAGTCTCTAAACTAAAACAAGCAACATCATTTACGTGAAAAGAAACGACGCCGAAATCAAATGTACACAAATCATCTATCCACTGAATTAAAACCCTGCACACGCAGCCGGTGACCATAATTAATCGTATTCGTGTTCAGGCATGAAGAACTCGTCGTACCACGGGGACAAAGGCTACTTATGCGTGGAGCACGTGCCGTACCACACGGAGCTGGCGAAAGCATTCCTGAAAGCGGGCGTGCAGCTCGGCTACGAGATCGTCGACTACAACGGCGAGGATCAAATTGGATTCTCGTACATTCAGGCTAACATGGACAAAGGGACGAGATGCAGCGCTTCGAAAGCGTACCTGCGTGTCGACAGGTCGAACCTGAACATCGTGACCGGGGCTCACGTAACCAAGGTACTGATAGACCGGAGTAACAAACGAGTTTACGGCGTCGAGTACGTAGAGAACAAGCAACGAAGAAGAGTGTTCTGTTCCAAAGAGGTTATCCTCTCGGCAGGAACTATAGATTCAGCCAAGCTGTTAATGTTATCAGGGTTAGGTCCTAGAGATCACTTGGAGGAATTAGGCATTGAAGTGATCGAAGATCTGAAAGTGGGACACCACATGTACGATCACGTGGGTTTCCTGGGCCTGACGTTTATGGTGAACCAATCTGTATCGATACTACAGAGCAGACTGGCCAGGCCCGGGGTCTTCGTGCAATATTTCTTGAACAGAAGCGGCCTGATGTCGCTTCCTGGTGGAGCAGAGGCTCTAGCGTTCATCAGGACGAAATACGCGCCTGATAGCAGACCAGACGTGGAACTGTTGTTCGCGTCTGGCTCTCTGCACTCTGACGGAGGTTTGCCTCTGAAAAAGGCTCTTCGGATATCCGACGAACTGTACAACACCGTGTACAAACCGATCGAGAACCAGGACGCTTGGTCTATCTGGCCTATCATGCAGAATCCTCGAAGCATCGGCAGAGTTACGCTGAAATCGAAAGATCCTTTCGAACCAGCCAGGTTGCAGCCGAATTTCTTCACACATCCGGCTGATCTGGAGATTATTTTAGAAGGTGTGAAGCACGCTATCAATATATCGATGACTGAACCGTTCCAGAAGTTCGGCAGCAGATTACACGATATAAAAATTCCTGGTTGTACAGCGTTTGAGTTTGCCAGTGACGATTATTGGAGATGTGCCATCAAGCATCTACCGTCGATGATGAATCACGAAGTTGGGACCGTCAAGATGGGTCCTAAGAGCGATACAGACGCTGTCGTGGACCCTCAATTGAGGGTCTATGGTGTTCAAGGATTGAGAGTGGCTGATGCGTCTATAATGCCCTCTATGCCAACAGGACACGTGAATGCCGGTATTTTTATGATTGGCGAGAAAGCTGCCGATATGATCAAACGAGACTGGCAATGAGAGGGAAATTAGGTTAATGAGACGGTCCGAATTTCGGTGAATTGTGAAATGCTTCGAAATGTTTCACGCTAATCGTACCAAAGGGGATGAAATGACCCGTTTCAAAATTTTATTTCAAATTGTATATTCATTGTTATTTCTTACTTCTGTTATCTTATTCGATTTCTTGCTTTTCCTTTTTCTCGTAGTTTATTTTCTATAGCAAAAAATTTTTTACTTACTGGGAATTATGTTCGTTTAAATGACTCCTTTCAAAATTTACTTTCAAATTGTGTATTCTCTAACATTGTTATTTTTTTCGCGCGTTCAACTTTTTGTAAATTATTATATCATTTGATTATTCGATTTCTCGCTTTTCCTTTTTCTCCTAACGTATTTTTTTATAACGAAAATTTCTTCACCTACTGGGAATTATATTCGTGGTAAGAATAGGTAGATGAAAAAAAGACCGGTACGTTTAGTGTTGTTATTTTTTGAAATATCGATGTGCCAAAGGGAATAAAGTCATTTCCTGTACAGGAAATCTGAATGCGAATCTTCCACAACATTTATAGAATGTTTCGAGGCTGGAGAATGAGATAGGAGATTTTATTTGTTGCAGGTCGTCTTTGCAGTCGATTTTAAGCTTATTACAGCCCTTTGTTGAACCTGAGATGGCAATTGTTAGATAAGATATGAAATTTTGTTATCGTGGCATTTAAAACCTAACTCTTAGCACGAAGGTAAAAATTTTACCCGACGCGATGCATTGTACTTTTCTGCGAACAAACTTGACGAGCAAATTTTTTCTTCGAATCGATGTTTTATTTCTATTTTATTTTACTCCTGTTCGACGTTTTGCTTTCGTCGCGATAACTGTATATTGATTGCGTTGCAAAAAATTGTATATGTGATATATGGAATGATAAGTTATATGATAAATTGAAAATTAAGCTACGACATTTCAAAGTAGATGACGGAAATTTGCGATATTTTATTCGCAGATCCAAAGAAAATTAGGAGAAAATTGTTATCCAACAGGAAGGCAATATCAATCATGTGTGATAAGATTAACATTCAACATGACTCAATGAACGTGAAAATAAGCTTGCTATTATTGCATTGGAAGCAAATTACGATAACTCATCCTTCGTAGAAGTGAAAATAACGAATGACGATTGATTAAAAGTGATTTTTCGCGACGATAATTTTGACCGATTATTTTGAATTAAATCAGGGTAATATTTTCTAGAAGTAATAACAAAAAATGGGAAATGCCGTGTGTTCTTGCGTTTCTTCGCAATACTGATATCTTGATCTATGGGTCGACGTATGAGCTCGATATTTCTCTGGTCGCATGACACGAACCATGGAATGATTCATACTCGAATGAGAATATTGTGGAAAAATGTAACGACATATCGATTTCGCCGAAGAGAAAATAAACCTTTGCACTTTTCGCAGAGGAAAATTATTTCCCGAGTAAACCATGCTAGTGCACACTACTAGAATTTATTTCTAAAATATGAAACTCATGTTTAGAATTTTTAAAAACTTTATACATCGCGTATATAAATTCTTCACCAACGCGATCAATTTTATTACAAAATTATTTGTTATACTTTACAATAAATGTTATATTTTTATTATAAAATACCCTCGCATTAATTAAATTTAATTTTTAATTAAAAGCCCTATTTTAGATATAACAAGGTATGCGAGAAAAATAATTGTTGAAAGAATCGTCCGGGCTAACGTGAAGAAAGGAATGTGAAAATGTTAAACGATTTGACGTCACTGTGTTTACAAACAAACAGTGCATTAAGTATACAAGACGTCGACGACTAGAATTTTTTCATTGCCTAACTACACCGTGTAACATCGCAGAGAAAAGTAATTTCGCTTCATTAATTAAATAGAAGATAACAAATAATTCGCGTAATGCGTCTCGCAACAATCGGCTGACCCAGATCGTTGTTTATTTCGGTAAAGAAGAAGTTTATGCGTAAAAGTATACGACAGGTTCATCATTGATGACGCAAATACAAGGGGATGAGTCATGCTTCTCCTTTCGATATACTTCCGCGAAAAATTGGGAGAAAAAACGCGAAGAACTCGGATAATATCTACACGCATTTATTTATGATTATTTCAACTACCTCGTGTTTTGAAAATGCGTGGAAACGAAATGAAATACAAATTTGTTACAAGTACACTATAGGTAATATATAGAAGTTCTAATATTTATATTAGCAAATTTTTATTTATAATAAATGATTAGTTATTTCGCAAATGCATAAAGAGGAAATATACATCGAATATTTTCCACTGGAAATATCTGTCTGGATTTATTGTGGCTTTGAGTTTGTTAATTGCTATAAATAACAGAGGAAAAAATGAAATTGAGGGAGTAAACACGACTGGTTTATGTGTAAGGATTTAATAAGAGTTATGTAACTCTGTCAGTGCACATATTCAGGAAAATATGACTCTTAATAACGTGCACAATTACGATTCATATATGGATAGTAGTGGAATATTATGTGCGTTATTCGCCAGAACAATTTTCAATCTTTAAGTTAACAAATATTTAGATTACTAACCCTATGATCCTATTCTCAATTGCCTGGAATAGACTGTATGTGCCTACATGTGGGTTGATTAATTTCACCTTGAGGTTATTTAACCTAAAAATATTTTCTTCACAGTTTCGAAGCTGTTCCTTTATAAAATGAATATTCTAATTAATCGACTTAGAATATATTTTATAAAATAGAGCAATCGAATTAATATTACTACAACTTGTAATATATTTCATAAATTATTGCTCATTTTTGTTATAATAGATATACGATTAGTCGTGTTATGGTTAATCACTTCTTTCACGCTACAAACCGCTAATTGCGATAGATTTTTACTATTACGAAATAGCCGAGATTTTCTATAGCGTGCGTTCCTAGTATTGCATCAAATGAATAGCTTGTTACACATGCACGAACTAAGAAGTGTCACTGTGCGTGAAACCAAACACAGTGAACGGATACTGACAAGGTCAGTATTCTGTCAGATGATCGAAGTAAACTGTGTGGTTGATTTCAATGGCACATCACTCTTGTACACAAAACACACCGAAGCTAATAATCCCTTGGAATTTGGGGTTATCGAAAAGGTTAATGTTATGTTTCTCGAAACCGGCATTCCAAGCTTTCGCAAAGAATCAAGCGTGGCAGCTCTAGGTTATTATATTGCACCGCTTGACCGAGCCATGGAAAATATATATTTTTCATTTATCTACATACCTGATACAACGAGAGCTTCGTTTGGTCCACAAGTATGAACGTTTCCCATTGTCAGATTAACTTTTTCCTAATGAAGATGCAACAACAAACCGGCACAAGCAAACAACCAGCACTAACACGATTACCACTGACACTAATCTATGGAATAAGTTGCTAGTGATTAGCTACGGATTATTTCAAAAACCCCGGTAAATCATTAATACATGCAACAACCCGTGTTAGTCGCGCGTCGTAAAGTTACGATGTTACTCAAAGCCACTACCCAAAATTATTTGTAGCTTTTGCAAAACCCTAGCTCGCAGCGCTGCCAACCTACTAACTTGTACGCATAGCGACATCTCTCCAAGATATCTTTTCTATATTAATCATTATTTTATATTTACGTTATTTTATAATTACGTTTCATCCACTTTTAGGATGTTAGATGAATAATATTTCAATCAAAATTATGCCATTAAAAAAACACTTGTAAAAAAACAAATGAAAGATATATTTGTATAATATGTGAAATGTACCATTTGTATGTATGTAGTTTTAATACGTACAGACTATACTTCATTACAAAATGAATTCAGCTTAATAACTTTATCATTTGTAATGGAGAATTATTGATTAAACGCTCAAAAATAAATAAAGATTTGAACTTGTTTTTACATTCAAATATTATACGTTGTCCTTGTTTTTTATTTAATTATAAGAATGAAATTTTCTTAGTGATTATTAAACGTTTAGAATGAAAAGCAATATATGTATATGTAAAATATTGTTTAACATAGTTTTAATATTTTGCTACATTTTCTTTCAACATTTTATCGCATATTGTGGTACTACTGTTTAAACATACTCGAGTGAAAGCACTACGATATCTTGAGAATGCAACACAACATAACCTTTAATGTTTGATGGTTCAAACATTGTTTTGCTCTATTCTTACATGGTATTTAAAACATAAGAAAATATAATTGTAATCGTTAAGAATTTGGTTTGTATACAGTATCAATAAACATTGACAAAATGTCGGAAGACGAAGTAGAAAGTTTTGAAATTACGGATTACGACCTTGAGAATGAATTCAACATTAATCGCCCAAGGCGAAAATTAACAAAAAAGCAACAAATGCTTGGTAAATATTTTATTTTAATAACTATTACATTTGCTCCAAGTACCTAATCGATCCTTGCCCTTCTAATATGATTTCCAACACTTAATGGAAACATTATTATTTCAGGTATTTGGGCAGATGATAGCGATGAAGATGAATTATCTGCTAGACCATCATTTAAAACATTTGACAAAGGACCAAAGAATTATACGACTCCTGTAAACTTTGTAGCGGGAGGTATTCAACATGCTGGAAAACCAAAAGACGAAGCAGATGACAAAGATGATGATGAAAGTGATAACGACAATAAGTTGCAAAGGGAATTTCCAAATAGTTCGAGGTATATTTCAACTATTAGTTTTAGATATACCTACTTACTTAATGTTACGATTCTAATAATCTATAAGCTATCTTTTTAATTGTAGTTCTGAAGATGAAAGACCAAGTTCTTTGCATCAACGTGCATCATTTTCGTTAAATACAGATGGAGATATTGCAGGTTTACGTAAAAAGAAACAAAAAGTAAATCCTTTATTAATGCAAAGCGGAATGGGTAGTTGGGAAGTCTATACAAAAGGTATTGGAGCTAAGTTGCTACTACAGGTACATATCAAATAATAATTATTCTTTTGATAGTACTGTGCAAATATACTTATATTCATTAATTTCCTTATGTTTTAGATGGGCTTTGAACCTGGTAAAGGATTAGGTAAACAATTGCAAGGTATAAGTGCACCAGTAGAAGCACATCTGAGAAAAGGCAGGGGAGCAATTGGTGCTTATGGCCCAGAAAAAGCTCCAAAAGTTCCAGAAAAGAAAAAAGATGAAGAAACAGAAGAGGGCAAAGAATCTAAAGCTAAGTTATCGCAATGGAGGAAAGGAGATGGAAGTATTACTAAGAAAAAGGTTAATTATGTATACAGGAGTGTAGATCAAGTTTTGGAAGATGGAAAATTAAAACCTAATAAAAAAGTAAGAATATCCAATGAGATGAGTAGGGTTAAAGTCATAGATATGACTGGACCAGAACAGAGAATTCTTAGTGGATACCACGCGATAGCTGGAGGTCAACAACGTCCTGATGAAAATATCGTTGTTACTGATAAAAAGGCTAAAGTTAACTTTGAACTGCCAGAGCTTCAACATAATTTAAATATACTTGTGGATATGTGTGAGCAAAATATTATACAAAATGACAGAAGGACACGACATTTGAGTGACAGGATGGTTGCATTGGAAGCAGAGAAGAAAAATTTATCCAAAGTTATAGATCAACATAGTCAGTTAATAGACACTTTAGAAAATGTTCTTGCAATTGTAGATAGATTGATGGATGAAACAAATCAATTAACATTACAAGAAACTGCAGATGCTTTTAAAGATTTACAAGATAAATATTACGAGGAATATAAAATGTACGAACTTGGTGAATTAGCTAGCAGTTTTGTTGGCCTAAAAATAAAAGATTGTCTAATTAATTGGAATCCATTAATGCAACCAAAACAACCTATCAAATTGTTTGAACAATGGAAAGGTATATTAGAAAGTGGTATCACTACTCTTCAGACAAGAACCATGCATCCATATGATCATCTTGTTTGGAATTCATGGATGCCATCAATTAGAGGAGCCATACAGTAAGTACCTGATTTTTCAGTACATTAAATCATTAATATGCTATATTCTATAATCTTTACTATTTTTTATAGACAGTGGACATGTAGGCAACCAGAACCACTAATTGAATTAATAGAATATTGGATGCCATTACTTCCAAGTTGGATATTAGAAAATATTTTAGATATGCTAGTTCTTCCTAAACTTACATTGGAAGTAGAAGAGTGGAATCCTCTTACAGATACAGTACCTATTCATACATGGATTCATCCTTGGTTACCACTTTTAAGTAAGTTTAGAAAATTTATTATTGATTAAATTTTAAAGTATGAGAAAACTAAAATCAACATCATGTCATTATTGTTATTGTTGTTGGTATTTTTATAGGAAATCGTTTGGATACCTTAATATATCCAATAATACGTCGCAAACTAGGATCTGCATTAGGTGGGTGGCACCCATCTGACAGATCTGCTAGACTAATGTTACAACCATGGTCTAACGTTTTCGCAAAAGGGGACATGGAAGCGTTTTTAGTAAAAAATATCATTCCAAAACTGCAAATAGCACTTTCAGAATTTGTTATAAACCCGCACCAACAACATTTGGATCAATGGAATTGGGTATATGAATGGAAGGAATTGATTCCTGCTCATATAATGGCAGGGTTACTGGATAAATTCTTTTTCCCTAAATGGTTACAAGTTTTGGCTCTTTGGTTAAATCATTCCCCTAACTATGATCAAGTTACAAATTGGTACATGGGATGGAAAAGTATGTTGAGTGAAAAACTATTGGCTGAACCGTTAGTAAAAGGTAAATATTCAATACAAAATGTTCAATTTACGCTAACGGAAAATTACGATTTACACTAAGGAAAAATAACGATTTACAGAACACTTCAAGAAAGCGTTAGAGATGATGAATAGAGCAGTTTCCGTGCCGCAAAGTCATCAACCAGGTGCGATGGAACAAGTTTCGTATTTAACGAGTTTAGAAAGGACTCAACCTACTATGTCACAGATGCCTCCAACTGCGCAACCAAGAATGGAGGTATGAATTTGTTTACCAATGTTATGTTAATAGTGTGTCAACTTTGTTTACAACAATGTAGTATTTCTTTTGCAGAGACTTGCAGAAGCAGTTAGAACAGCATCGCAGATACCTCAAGGTTTTAAAGACCTTGTTCAAAAGAAATGCGAGGAGAGGGGTATTTTGTTTATGCCAATACCAAATCGGTATAGGGAAGCAAAACAAGTTTACAAAGTGGGCAATGTCCAAGCTTATATAGACGGCAACGTTTTATTTGTTTGTCATAATGGAATGAATTGGATGCCAACCCACTTAAATGCTTTGTTAGATATGTCGGAACTCTAGAAAGTTATAATCCAGATTCAATATGCAATTAACGTTTAATCGCATACCGATTTATCTTGTACATATGCTGTAAAATAACTTAAGATGTGACGCTAAAAGATTGCACTGGACGAAGTGCATAGTCGATAAAGTTGATTGTCATATTTTGTACGATTTATGCTGTATAATAAATTATTATACTAGCATATTCATACATACATATCTGAATTTATTGTAATTTATTGTAAAGATTTTCCTCTATATTCTCTCTTTCTCTTTCTCTCTCTAGCTCCACTCTATTTCTTATATGAGAAAATTTTTCGAAGAGTATAAAATTTAAGGAAGAGTTAGAAATTTAAGAAGGAACATAGATTTAAGTTTCTCTTCGAAATAATAAAATCTACTTTTCTTACTTCTATATAAATTTCTTTGCTTCTCCATCTCTACATAGCTTTACAAATTATAGCTACGCGATGTTGCGTTAAGGCGCTCTATCTGAAACATTTCTACGTGTTTCATGAGAGCACAGAACATCTCTTTTCTTCGATGGTACTCCCGGCATTCACGTCTCACGAATGCAGTCTCGCGTTCGCGAATGTTTGTCTTATTGACCACTTCTGTTCGTAGTGGTCGAAGTCGAACGCGTGTAGGCGCCCCTGGTTATCCCACTACTGAGGCGCAGCTATAAAACTCCTCGATATGGAAAGTTGCACGTGATCCTGTGGAGTCGTACGTATGTACCTACAGAGTCGCCCAATAGGCACCGTGTATCAACCACTACGGTGTGTGCCGGTCCTGTATACCAACCATGGGCGCCACCATGCGCAAGGCACATGGCTTCACAGACTTACCCGATGGGTGCCACATATTGCGGTATGATTTCCATCGATCTTCATACAATTATAAATAAATTTTATGCAAGTATGTACATATTATAAATATATACATACTCGCATAAATATTTGATTTATATTTTACACAAGGATGTCTATATAACAGATAATATCTGTCTAATTAATTTAGATATTCAAGAAACGCATAAAAATAAACACGATTAATTGTTCAATTTATCTTTCGCTTTGAGTTTAAGTATTTTGTATAATTTCACTAGATATTTATCAAGTATTCCACCTATTTTCTGATGCACTCATACACGAGTCTTTTCTTTAAGATTGTATTTATGCAAAATTAGAAGAAGTCGAATACGCATTAGAATATCAAAGTAAAATAAAAGAGTCTGCCTACGTAGTACAATAGGATTTCTGAATCCAACATCCTTGAACATCCACTTAGTTTTACTCAGAGACTATAGACCGCCTAAACACCTTCGACTTTCCCCTTTCCAATCATTATAAATACATTTTCTCGGGAGAACAATTACGACAAGTGTACTTAGTCGCCACAACCTGAATACTTAACAGTTCGAGCCATACAAGAAACACGAAGCTATTTTTGCATTCCTTCATTGAACCATGAGTCTGATACTAGGTGACGCCTATGGCACCACTACCAACGTCTCCGCGTCTCGTACGCGTAGAGGACTGGTCCTGTAAGAGGATGGACATCTCTCGCCTACACGCCTAGCAGATCTGTGCTCTCGGGTGTCGAGAAAATTTGCATCGGATCGGAGTGTGTCTGCCTAGTAACTGGCTGCCTTTACTGCAACGGGCTCGCGCGGCCGGATTCGAGAAACGGTCCCTGCACTCTCTTTCTCTCCTTCCTTCATTGTATGCGTGTCCACGATATGCATACGTACACGCGAGCCGAGCACTTGTCGAACTGCCGGCCAGATCTTAACGTCTATCGTACGAGAGGCAGTCGAGGTGAAGTTGTCGCCTCGCGAAGGGAAATATTGGGCCGACGACCGTTCGCGCTGGAAAAATAAAATAGCATGTACGGAAAAGGAATGAGTCGCGTGTGAGTCGCCGGGCATTCTTGGAAGTACTTGTAATATTTTTCAAGCAGCGTGTATTGCTATGCCGTTCTCGCCGGCGACGTGTCGAAGATAAAGCGACCGTATGCTGATATTCGTCATCTGCTTCTCGCGGTTTTACTGGGTGACATTGAATTCCGTGATTCGTCAGACGAATACGTGAAAAAAATAATGTACATGTCGAAGATGTGGGGTAATATTTCTTTGTCCAGAGTTTCGTTTCTGGGTAGATCGGTGTCGAAGATTTATAGACCGTAGGTACACTTACGAATGCCGTCACCTACGTGTCAGTCGATCTATCATTACAAGCTATTTTTTAGTTCCAGATATCCTCATCTAGGTTGTGTTTGAATTTATCCTTATCGGAGATTTAGTAATCCATTAGAAGACTTTTCGCTGCGATAAAATGAAAACGACGAAAATGTCACTTCTTGTATATCAGAATTATGATTTATTATCTAGCTGCGAGGTATCTTGAGAGTTAGTTACAATATCTACTTTTTTCTTGCTGGATTAGAAAGAAAATTGGGAAATTAGTCACAGTCTAGTTCGTTAAGTGTCCCCAGTTATAAATAACATTCACGATACCTGTATTATACCCTGCTGCGTTCTTCATTTATTCCTACATTATACGTCTCTAATATTTTTAACGTCAAATTGTTTTTCACGCAGAAAAGTAATTCATTTCCATTGTAGATAACCTCAATTACTTCGTCACTAATCAAATGAAATAATAAAATGTGATTTCATGAAGTGTATCGAAGGATAAATTAAAATCTAGGCCAAAAGCCAATTTGAAATATATTATTGATTTGGAATGGGTTATGAGTGATACCTACTCTCAAGATTAATACGGATTCAATTTGAAGGAAGCGAGGTTACTTGAGCGAGACAGCCACTTAATGGCAGCGCCATTGAGATTGCGCCATCGTATCTCGGTGAATGAAGTCTCCTTGATAACAGGTGAAAGAGTAAGGCTCGCCCCGTTTTCGACCCCGATGCTTTTACGAACCTCGAGAATCGAAGTTTCCTGGAACCCAGAGTAATGGCGCTCCACTTACGACCTACGTGCAAATGATCCTGCACGGGTCATTGTTACGAGGAAATCTGCATGCGCCAAGCCAGTTCCTTCCCCTTCCCTGCAATTTCGTTTCCATAATTAAAATTTGTCTAATGAATCCACCGATATACCGCGTAGTTACGCGAAATAAAAGCGGCAAAGATACGGCACGATGATACCAATTTAACGAACATAAGCAGAAAAAAGTGGTTGTTCGATTTCTACGCGTACCGTTTAGTAACAGGCATATTCCTTTTCCTCCTTTTCTGGAACTGTTTGATTTGCAAATCTAATGAGCACGTAAGATAATTCCAGGCTTGATTTAAACGTCCCATTCATTTCTGCTTCTAATCGCGAACGTACCAATTACTGACCGTTGTACAATCCGTAGTAAGACTAGGCGGTAATTAAGCTCCGTCACAATAAATTTGCAATTTCAGATATAAATTAATGCGCGAAAACAACCATGTGCTCGAAGATATATAACAATCGGTATATATATATACCTGAACGATGTAGGACATGCACGCCGAGTCGAATCGTCTTACGTTAGATGCGAGTGAATTTCGAATGTAGCGTTCGATAGGTCGATTATTTATTAACGCAGCGCCATAGCAAATGCGCGGGACGTTTAAATAGTTCGTTAGAGAGGTCGATGGCCTGGAATAGGTGGTACATTCGCAGACATATGTTTTCAGCAAAACGTGATCGCGCCCAAACATTCCAATCCCACGCAAATCGCCGTCCCTAAGTCCCTCCACGAAATGCCAAGTACTCATAGAGACGGTCAAACGTCAGAACAATTTAGCGATCGTCTGGCTCGACTGGACTCGATACGGTTCCTAAATAGGTTGCAAGTTATTTATAATACCGGAACCAAAGACTGGGACATCGATCACTCATGGGAAATCTGTGACAAAAGATAATTCCAAACGTCTTGCAAAGATATTTCTAAGTGATTGATATTGGTTCCTTAATATACTATGAATAGATAAATCTCGAGTTTACTACATGTTTATGTGGAATTAGCTGGAACTAATGGTATTTGTTACGCATTGCACAGGTATTTTGAGGTAACATGCTTCAGAATGTTAATTACGGATTTTGGATTGATTTAGTCGAGTGTGTCATACACTTTGAGTAGCTAGTTTGAATATCATTCAATGTCTGAATGTTGTTAGGAAATTGCAAATATTTTAACATTTCATATCCCACTTTATTACACTTTACATCTTCTATTCCTAATAAATAGAATGTCTGTTATTAAGCAAGCTGTTCAATCGTACTTGTTACATAAGGTATGGCATTCCCAATTAGACTTGTGCCTTCTATCATAATTAAATGAAAAAACGATTGCTATTAAACTAACAAAGTATATGCAAAGTTATTGTAATTTATACGCCATACAACATATAGAGTAAGGAAGATTTTAGTGCTCTGCATCTCATTCTTCTTCGACGATATTGAATAATAACACGGTTACGCGTTTGGGTCGTCATCGACGAAATTATAAAGTCAAAATTTGCATACCATCGGTCCTTTGCGCGCGTGATGTAGTGCATTCTGCAAACTGGCCGATTAGGCTTATATAATACACAGATAAATTTGGTGGATGATTTACGTGACAAACTATTTCAAGGAATTAACGGACGTGTGACTTATCACCGTGTCGATCGTGGGCGTTGCGACGAGATTTGAAGACGAGGAGATTTACATGAGCTTTGCATTCTCGAAAGGCAGAAAGGAACCATAATGCCACTACACTCGCATACTATTTTGAATAATATCGCATTTAATGAAAAATATATCCGTTTTCTTTCCTTAGGATATCGTTATAGAACTTGAAAGAGTGATATTTTGGAAATGCCAAGAATACTTGATTCCAAGTATCATTCGGTGATTATTTAAGAGTGGAAATAAACGAAGATGAGAGGTGATCTTGTCTCAAGGGCTGCTTCTTTTGGAAGTCAGTATTTTTAACCGATTTTGATGTCCAACTCTGTAAAAGAAAAATTTACATAAATATCTGCGGATTTAAATACGAATCACGATATAAATAACGTAGAAATCTACAAATAACGATATAAGTATTAATTTTTTCTACAGAAAATTTACTTATCCTTTAACTAAATGATTTTATGGCACATACCACTTGAGAAATTGCTAAAAGTTGAAGCATTTTGTTAAAGTAACATTCTAACCCGGGTATGATTTGTCACTATTGAATCGTAAATGTTAGAATAATTGTGAGAGCATGTATCGAAATATCGAATGTCAGTGAAAGGTTATGATATTCTATTTAACGTAATATAAAGATCACGAGTGCAAAATATGCAATACGATCTCTACGACGAATTTTTTGGAAGCGGTGAAACGCTCGTAGAATGCCCGTTAACAAGCTGAAATCGATCCTATCAAACACGATTACGCCATTTTGCGATTTATTTTTCTTGGAGAATTCATGTAATTCTCGATCACATTACGCTTCCCTGTTACAACTGGTATGCCCATAAATCATGAAAATTTGAAACCGTACAAAACAAGAGAAGAAAATTGCATCGCTATATGATATTACTAGGCTGGCGATGGAAATAACGAACATACATGCACGCAAGCTATTGCAAGAAGTTTAATGCGAACAACGCATAATGCATATCTGTATAAGATATGCTCGACAGGCTTCCTTGAGCCTCGATCGTCATTTTGTTCTTCTTTCCGCATTATCTGAAAGGCCTCCCAGGTCGTGGCTCCTACTATAAAGTACCGAACCACTATTACTGTGTTCCACGGACGTGCTTCTATGCGTTGTGTGCGTACAAGTGTCATTTATATACACTACAGAAGTGACTATTCGACGTGAAACGATAGCGAGCCAATAGATTGTTTTAAAGGCGAACGACATTTTCTATTCCGCTTAATACATCATTGTCTTCCATTGCAACCTATGCATGAAAAATAATCTCTCTCTTATATCTAACTTTATGAAGATAATACGTAATATATAAGAATGAATTACACGAGAGAAGAAACTAAATTTCATGTCTAAAATTACAGAATTTACTACGAGGTCTAGATATCGACAGATTAATCTTTCGATGCAAGAACCAGAAGGGTAAAAATCAAATAAAATATGTGGAAATGGTAGACTATAAAATTAATTAAAAAATAATGCTCGTATATTAAGAGATCGTTAAAATCAACTGACCACCCTGAGTGTACAGAGACTCGAATAAAATCACCCTCAGGTTAGAGATCATCGAGCTTCATGACTAAGAGCATCAGCAGCCTCAGTTAGACCACCACGGAGCGGAGAGATCCGAGCCAGACTACCCCGGGATCAGGTAGACCTCCTTGGGGCGTAAAGAAGCCGAAGTAGACCACCCCGAAGGGATCCATGATAGTTCATCCCTTTTCCGTAACATTCCAGAAATCATTTTTCATTCTTGGGAAATCATTTTGGGATTCGTGGACTCGCGATGATCTCCTTGGAAGTTTAGGATCTTGGGACTCAAGATGGATCACCCTAACGGATAAGAAGCATTAATCAGACCATTTACGAAATATTTAAGACACACCACTGGAGAATTTTAAATAAATTTCCATAAAAATAATTTTTACCGTAAAATGTAAGGAAATCGAGGCAAATTTCCATATGACCTAGAGATCCAAGACAACGTACATTAAGAGCCGAGTGAAGTGAGTCGAATTACCTTGGAGTCCATAGGAACACGGCAGATTATCACGTAGGACCCAAGCCGGACGATCTGAGGGCAATGAGGACGTGCTTCTTTACGACGAAGAAATTTGAGATGTAACATCCCCTAGCCATGTGTGTGTCTTGCTTAATCACGCGAATTAAGGAGGTATATCTTGAAAAAGAATTTTACATATTAATAATTTTCGAAGATATCGATATACTTTTTATGGTTATGTCATTTCCTTCGCAACGATACGGTGAAAGTTTGTACTACGTATCAACGTTAAAATAACTGCGTATATTATGGAAGATACGCCTATATTCTACCATAATGAGATACGTATTTCATCTAGAAATCGAAAGGTTGACACAAATTAACAAAGGCCAAAACAACCTGTGAAATCTAGCTAATATCGAATCAATGTATGTATGTATTAGGTCGTCCCATAAATTCGTGTTGGTTTTTATTTTTATCATTTAAAATTATACGTCGAATAAACCTTTAGATATTAAGAAAAAATTTAGTTGCCCTTTTGTTCTAAGACTTTTTTCTATTTCGTTGACAAAGACGTCATCGATATAGTTTATAAAATGCGACGAAGAATGAACATATCACGAATTTATGGGACAATCTAATATATACGAATATAAACGAATTCTGTATGATATTGTGTTACGAATACATGTTTAGGTTAGGACGCGATAAACGTAGATTTTCGTAAGTTTAATTGCAGCCGAGTCAGCCTGACCGAAATATTGCCGATAATTCGCGTGTTTTTTGCGAATGAATGAGTCAGAGGGGAAACGTTGGCATGCCACGGGTGAACGAACACCAAGAGAGCACCCGGTGTATCGAAGTGTGCAACAGGTGTGACTCGTGTATCTCCGCTGGGTACTTACGTGAATAATCCGGCTAGTCGTTTGGTTGGCAGGTGTACGTAACCGCGTTCTGTCTAGAGTCGCGTATACGTCCACGGGAAATGACGTGAACGATTGCCTTCTGCGATATTATTTCGTTGCCTGAACCACGTCCGATCGGCATGCACAAGCACAAACGCCGTAAATATTTTTAGAGATTCCACCGCTAGATATCGTATCGTTCGCAGACGAAAGAGTCGGTTACGTCGATTTGCGAAATATCGACCGGACGGCTTAGCCTCAGTTTGCTGCGACAACTTCAGATAGATTCGATCGATCTTCGACGCTCGATAGAGCGGCAGGTAAAAAAAATTATACATTGCTATTTGTTTAGAGGAAATGTTTGGAGAGAAACGAAGTAACGTTGAGAATATTTTTCAGGAGCGAGACACAGGGAAAGTAATTAAAATTCCGAACAATGAGCTCGAGATCGCGGTTGATTCGTGGCACGCACCTATGAAGCAAGACGAAACGCGCGGCAAAGAGAAGAGCAAAAAGGCAGGGTGATGTTCGACCGAACAATTTTCTCTGGCCCTTTAATCAAGAAGGAGGAACCCGTAACGACGCAGCGCGTAATGAGTAATGACATCTGGTCGGTACAGGGCGGGGCTAACAGGTCCCACGCGGTCTCCATGGTTATGCGTGCATGGTTCTACGTACACTAACACTATCGTCCGGTTTCTGCTCGTTTAAACACTTACGAACTCGATTTAAACGACCTCCATCCGTGCGACTGCTTCTCGTTCTCGCTGTTCGTATCGTTCGTGTAAAGCTTCGTGCAGATTTATGAGATTAAATTTATTTATGCAACGTCGGTATATGAAGTAGAGTCTCCTTCGTTGTAAAAAGTCGATTAATTTAAATATTTAATTGGCATAACGGTTTAGAAACACGAACGAACGATTTTTAAATTTATCCGAAGCCTGCGTGGCCAAGAAATTGTATAGATTCAAAGATGGCGTATCGATTTGTTGTGTATTCGAATTGTCAAGCGTAAAGAGTAGAAAAATTACAGTTATATCGAGTTACATTGATATTTAATTTGACGCAATTGCACGATCATTGTTCCGATTTTCTCACCGCGTTCGTTTCACAGTATTTCTGCTCTTTCCGTCACGCCATTCTTCCAACTTGCAAACAAACGACCAACGCGTGTGTCCCCGTGAACTTTCCACCACCTCCGGACGAAATAAGGCATTAAAAAGCATCGCCACGACAACCCGGCGCGGAAAGATCGAAACACACCTCGATTTTCATAGAGTTTATTAGCTAACGTAGCTCTCGGTTGCGTAACGGTTAGAAACGCGTAAAGCGCGATTATAAATCCATTTCATAACGCGGACTGTTAGTGCCAGATACAGACGTATACGCGTGTATATCGAAAGTGCAATATGTTCGCGTTAAAGCATCCGCCTGCTAAATACGGTATAAGCGTATCTTACAATCATACAGAGTGATACTGTTGCAGCATTTCTGCTTTGTCGCTGACGTCTGAATCGTAATTGCGTACGAAATATTATAGTCCGCGAGGAGGGATTTCCTAATACGGGCATACCATCTATGGAAAGATAAACTACCCTACATTAGGATGTCTAACATCCTCTCTAACATCTTGTACAGGGAATGAGCCCGGTTGTGTAACGGTTTAATAGCAAGAACTATATTACCAGCGTAAAAGATCGAGAATATGGTCGTTCCAGCGTTCGTGCTTCACGAAAATATAACTGGCCGTCCGTGTAGGGAAATATTTCTCGCCGTTTCGTATGTTAATTGACACCGGGCTGCGTTCCTAACGGCGGAATATTTTCATCCTCGGGGAAAAGAGCGTATTTATCGGCGACGGCTCGTAATTCGCGCCGGGGGCGGCGGGGTCCCCCCTTTCTCTCCGCTGCTTCCCAGGGATCTTTGTTGCCTTTATCTGCGCGCCGTATTAAGCCGCGTGTTGTAAGGACATTGTAAAGTTCCGCGAACCGTGTACGAGCACAAAGAATCGACGGGACCGGGGAATTTTGGAATTTACGTTACTACCGGCACCGGGAGGTTGACTTTGTCGCGACCCGATACACGCGGATACGCGTTAAGACACGCAACACCGTACGTTACCGCGGTTAATTTGCGTCTTGTAGGAATCATGTCGAACGTTTGCACGGACAGGATATATCTATGTTGGTCGAAAAGGATAGGCGGGAAGGAAAGGGCGAGAAACTGGTCATTACGAGCGAAGAGAACGCGTGGAAGTTGCGAGAACCATGGGGCCCCGTGACGGCGTTATTAAGCGAAAATATCGCACCGTTTTCAGAGCATTAACGAACAAGTTTTACAGGGGAACGTAAAACCGCCGGCCGGCTCGTATATTAAGCTGGTTTGAATGTTCTATGAACGAATACGACAAATCCGTGCTTCGGTTCTGACCTTCTTTGGCGCGACAGCGTGGGCGCATTTACTTCAGACGGAATTACAGTCTGCACTTACTCCATCTTACCTCAGTCATTTCAATATAAGTAACTGCAATCGTGAACCGTGACCGCCGCTCGTATCATCTGGTTTACGTAATTACACACACGAATGCAGGTACAGAGGATCCCGGATCGAGAGGCAATACGCCCGGAAGTGATCCTCCGGTCGTGTACGGCCGGTGGTCCTGCGATTAAGGAATTTAGAATTCGTCCCGAGCATAGGAGGAAAACTGGTTTTACCTGAATCGTTTTACGGTCGGAAAACGGATCGCACATTAGCCGGGACAGAGCTAGAAGTTGCTGCGTTATCTCGAAACGTTATGTCGCCATCCAGGAAAGTAATAATTGCGGTTTTCGCGTTAGATCGAGAATGGAACGTTTGAGATACCCGTGGTAAGGGGTTTCGAATTTTTCAACGTTGTTTTCCATCGCGTTATCACCGCGTAGAAATCTCGAAATAGGTTGACTTGTTAAGAAGTAGCGGACAGCGATATTCCAATTTATTCTACGCGATAATTAATATGATACCGCCTGTTGTAGCAAACGTATATCCGATCGATCAATTAGGAACGCTTTCGTATGATAATTGTAATTTATTTCGACATGTTTTGCGTATTTTAACTGGTATTTTTGCGGTTAACTATGGAAATATGGAACGGGGTCGAGTATCTGGATGATCAGGAACGCCGCGTTCCCGAATGAGCGGATGAAATGTAATATACGGATCATCCGAGTACAATATCATACGGAGGAAACTTGGTCAAAAGCCAGGGAATGTAAATCACGTAGATAGCTTGATCTTTCTCTACGCGGAATCGTAGCGGATATGCAAAACTAGAGTAAAGTGCCAGATGCCGTTTAGCGATTGGAATGAGCGCGATTCAGACTATTACCTTTGCAGTCAATCACCCATGTTTCACTGTATTATCTACCAAGTAAGCCGATTTCGTTGGAAATTCGCATTCTCCAGACACAGTAAGAAAACATAATTACGATTAAATTACAATACTATCGACCAACAACGACAATACCAATCTCGATAGTATTGAACTTCGCGTGCCACTGTTTTTCATCGTTCTTTTGCAATCATAGAAGCAGGAAATTTTGAACGACACAGAGATATCTTAATCTTCATCTTGCTGGCATAGAAATTGCAATTTCTCTCGTGATTCTGTTTCATAAAGGTTGCTATTCCAGATCTATTATCGCTATTGCATATCAAAACCCCAATATGCCACATAATTTAAGCGTCTGATATAAAAAACTACTCGCTTTCATTCTTTCGGTAGATTTTCTTCAACATCCTGGAGTGTTGCGATCGTATCTGCTTATCGTACGTCTCATTTGTATCAAAAGGCCTATCCCCTATGTCAGGATCGAACGAACGAACTATAGGGCATTACATTACTCATATATCTGGCAATAGAGTCGTAGTTTTGTTAGTTGTTCAACACGGATATCGCGTTACACGCGTAGCGTCGAGTAAAAGTACAGATGCTTGAACCCTTATCGTTTATCAACTGATTTAGCCGTCGCTGAAAGAACTGTGGCACGGCAACGTGCCTTGCTTCCGCATATATAGTGGCACACGCTTATCGCATATCGAAACCCTGACATAAACTACATCTCGTTCGCGAAACTCTAAACTCGCTGTTTGCATAGTTACAGGGATTTTTATAACGGTGCGTTAGCATTGATATCGACGCAAGATAAATGATATCTACATTTCTCGACCCCGAGAGGCCGTTTCCTGTTTTGCAAGCAAATAACAGTTGACACGTTTCGCGTGTTGCAAAATTTTACAAATATATTTCGTTTCCTCATCCACTTGGCAGACCGCGCTCCAGTTGCAATCGAAACGCCGGTTAACACATTTCCCGCAACAATTTATTACAGCCACCGTTTATATCCGCTGCTATTTAACGTATATTTACGCCGCATTAATATAGAGATACCCGGGAGACTTCAGAAAATCTTCTCGTCCGATTGCATCCTTCGTGTCGTTCACAAATCATAAACACGTCCCTGCGACAAAATTATGCGCTCACCTTATTCACTCGTAACGCGTAAATTATGAGTCAACGGTAGACCGGTTTCGGTCGAACTGCATTCGAAACCATGTCCATTTTTTTACATTTTCACCGCAAGAAAGTTAATTTCGGATAACACGGCGGTTTCTTCTATTCCTGCTAAATTCAAATCCATGTAGTACAGGTAAATGATTTATATAAGTAGGGTTTATGTGTACTTACTCGTAAAGTAGCCAGCTTGACACCTACGGTGTTCCGCAACACACGAATAACCTAAATTTTGGAAAGTTACGAAGATTTCGATTGGTTGACGAATCGCGTCACGTGTCGCAATCTATCGAATAACAATCGAATAACGCAGTATCATCTGTAGCTACCTTCAGCTAGTAGAAACAAACCGTCGATTATTGCTCGTATTTCTTATTTATATTTTGTTCGAGTAATAGGTAATTTTTAATTCGAAAGTGAAAATACCTCCTTTCGTCCGAGTTTTCTGGAAAGGAACGCAGTAGAAAATGACGTTGATTTCATTCATTGACGGAGAAATCGGATCGAGGGTCGCAAAAGTGTACAAAGAAAAACTGTAGCTTCACCTAGTAAAAACAAATCGTCTATTATCAATCTTACTTCTCATCTATATATCGTTGGAGTAGCGAGTAATTTCTAATTCGAAAGCAAAAATACCTCAGTTGTCTGGAAATGACGATTTCATTTATTGACAGAGAAATGGGAACGAGGGTCGCAAAAGTGTGCGACGAAAAGCGGTAGCTTCACCTAGTAGAAACAAATCGTCGATTATCGATCTTACTTCTTATCTATATATCGTTCGACTAGCGTGTAATTTCTAATTGGAAAGTAAAAATACCTCAGTTTTGTGAAAAGGAACGCAGTGAGAAATGACGTTGACTTCATTCATTGACAGAGAAATGGGAAAGGTGTGCTGCGCGAAGCGGTAACTTCACCTAGTAGAAACAAACCGTCAATTATCAATCGTACTTCTCATATATATATATATCGTTCGAACAGTGGATAATTTCTAATTGGAAAGTAAAAATACCTCAGTTTTGTGGAAAGAAACGCAGTGTGAAATGACGTTGATTTCATTCATTGACAGAGAAACGGTAAAAGTGTGCGGCGCGAAGCGGTAACATCACCTAGTAGAAACAAACCGTCAATTATCGATCGCACTTCTTATTTATATATCGTTGGAACAGTAGGAAATTTGTAATCGTAACGTGAAAATACCCGAGTTTTCCGGAAAGAAAGAGAGTGGTAAATAAGGTTGATTTGATTGATCTCGAGAGAAATGGGAATGGTGTATGAATCGGCGGTGGGTCGGTGCGGGCCGCGTGCCGCCCGCGCAGCGGTTCGGGCGGGCGCCGAAGGGGGCCGAGGTTGGCCGAAGCCGGACGAACGCGGACGAATAGTCGGCTGGAATCGCGCTGCCGCGATGCATCGGTTGGAACGCGCGCACGGGCTGGCTGTCTCGCTTGTCTCCCTGGTGCGTCGTCCGAGGCTCGTCCTCTCTCGTTTCTCCGTTATCGCGAATCGCCACGGCGTTCCGCGTGAACGTTCGCAAGGGCGCGTCGAGGGAAGAGAGAAGAAAAAAAAAAACAAACGCGCGGGCACGAAACACGCGGAAGGTGCGATATATATGTGCGAATTGACAACTAACCTTTTACGCGAGTGCACGCGCGTGCCGCGTGGCGAGCTGAAGTTTCCGCGGCTACACGGAGCACGCGCCGATTAGCAGAAGAGGAAGTCACCCAGAGGAGAGGAAGCGGCGAAGGGGTCGTTCGTTGACAAAGTGGAAAACGCTCACTCGATCAGGCCCGTTATGGATTCCTATCCGATGGTAAGTCTGTTGTTTCATAATATTACGCCGCGCTTCCTACGACGCCGCGCTATAACGTGTTGACGTTATCACATTTTTACTCCGACTGTTTCCTGTTACCGCCGCTGGTGTCACCTTCCGCTCCGTGTCTCCGCGTACCGGAAAATTTCGAAGCTCGTTCGTCGATCCTTTGTCCCGCGACGATAACGGTTTCGGTGATAAACATTCGTTTCATTACGATATTAATTTCGCCGACCACACGCAGCTCGTGCTGCTAACCCGATTCGATTTGTAATTCGAAGGAAATTCCGTTGTGTCGAAACGGCCCTCGGACTTCTAATACGCGTATAATTTCGCGTAACTACTAGGTTAGTCAAATTTCAAGCAAATTACCGACCGTTTGCTTTACCAACCGGTTCCGAGCAATGCGATCGTTAAATTTCGTCGAATCTGGCGAAGATCGATTATCGCGAGAGAAAATGTTGCCGCGGCTTTCCGCCGAATAGAGACATTTCTTCTTATTGGTAGCAACCGTTCGATCGAGACGTCGAGCGCTATTATGTCATCAAGCGCGATACGCACAATGGGCGTCTAAGGATCGGATATTTTCATAATCGTGAACGGAATGATAATAATGGCCGGCGTAAGTTACGGTCCCTGGAAAAGGCCATTAGCGAGCCGTGCAAATGTAGCAATTCGCGCGTCGTCGCAAAAACAAGCCGCCGTTCGGGAAATTGCGATTCATCGCGCTTAACGACCGCATTTTCATTCTTTATTTATTAGTTTCTGGAACAAAGAGCCCCGTACTTGCAAGTCAAATTTCTTCTTTCACAGCCGCTGCTTTGGACAATGATAATCTTCGTTCGATCACTCCTTTCATTTCTTATTTCCACTTAATCATATTAATTATATAAAAATAGAACGAGGAATTTATACTCTTGTATACGATTGATCGTATGTAAGAAAAGCTGTAATAGTTAAATAATTCCTCTCTTTAGCAGAAAAAGATGGAATATCTTAGGAAATATTTGTACGAAATTACAGTTGTTCCTTTATTTAAGTTAGGAAATATAAATTTTAATATTTTTAAAACACGGCGTTATATAAGTAAATTAACTAACTATTTACTTTTATTAAATTTCTCTTCACGTGTAGATATACGAGAAGGGTAGAACAATTTATAAAACGTTTAAATAAAACGACACTATGTATTATTTCAAACACATGTAACATACATTTCCATTTGCACGTTTATTTTAACGTTTCCCGTACTACGCGTCATAAATATTACTTAACATCCTAGAATGTCGTCGAAAACACAGGAAAGACAGCTCTGAAGCGGTGTTTCTATTTGTGCACTTGAATAACCCAAGTTTCAAGGACTAGAATATTATCTTCCTTCTCGAAACGCGAACCTCGAGGAGGCAGGTATAAACAAGCATGTCGGCGGATTATTTTGTTCTTGCATAACCGTTTTATAAACGAATTAGATCGTGAATGTTTAAAAGGAAATATTCAGCGAAGAATTCACGGAATGCCGAATAAATACGCGTTTACTCCTCGCGCGAATGTTCGCTTGAAATCCGCGCAAAATTTTCCGCGCGCCGAGCCCAGGATCTCCGGAACGGTCAAGATTACTGTGATTTATTCCCGTGACGAAAACTCTCCGGGGGGAGCAATGCAATTAATTGCAAAATTATCGCCGCATCTTTGTAACGTTGCTCGTAATAAGGCAGATAAATCGGAGGAGCAGAACGCCTGGTAAAATCGTGCTGCTAGTTGCCGCAACCGGCGCAGATGAGCTTCTCCGGATTGAGCCGCGAGATAATCATCTTTCCACGGTGTTATCTTGATCCCCGGGTATTCCAAGCCGGAGGATGCATTCAAAGTTCCAATTTCGTACAAATTATCGACTCCTCCGGCTCTGTTTTCGTCGCCGGCACGAGATACCCGTACACTTCTTCCAGTTCTTAAAATCTTTTTTCTTTTAAAAGCTTTAACACGGAATTAAAATTGTGTCGTTGTTCGTTCCCGATGCCCTCCAGATAACATCTCTCGATTCAACGCACGAGATTACCATCTGCTCGCTTGGTTATCTTGATCCGCGCAGGCTCCGCTCGAGGAACGCTACCGAAGTTCCAGTTTCATGCAAATTATCGTCTTCCTCGTCGATTTCTTCTTAATTTTATCGACAACGCCAGGCGCGTATCTTTCGGTTTCTTAAAAGGTGGAACAAAAGTTGTATCGTTCCCGATCGCCAACGATGAAATCTCTGGATTTATCACCGAGACCAGGATCTCGGAAATGGTAGCTCGATAAATCACCGTTCGTTCATGGGAGAATTATATTTTCGGCACTCTAATCTTCCGTGAACTATTCATATTAAGGTTTGCAAGTTTTATCGTATTTATTTACGAGTTCTTTTACTTTCTAAGAGATCGTTGTTATCTACGGTAAAGAACAAGATTGGTATGGTATCACGATAAATCATCATCCGTTCATAGGAGAATTACATTTTCGGCACTCTAATCTTCCGTGAATATTCAGGTTTGCGAGTTTTAGCGTATTTATTTACGAGTTCCTTTACTTTCTAAGACCTGGTTTTTATTTACGGAAGGGATCAACGAGATTGTTATGGTATCACGATAAATCACCATTCGTCCATGAGAGAATTACATTTTCGGCACTCTAATCTTCCATTCACAAGTTTTATCGAGTCTCCGTTCCTTTACTTTCTAAAAGGTAGTTTTTATCTACAGAGAAGAACAACAAGATCGGTGTTGCAACATCGTGTTCACGTCGGAGCATTATTTTACCGGCTTCGATTAATTAATGCGCATAACAAGCACTGTCTGATTTATCACATACCTGAGATACACCTTGGAAATTACGCTAGGCTACAAGAACTATTCAGAGTGATTAGGAAGATGGAAGCTTCGTAGACTTTATACAACGAGCGTTTAGAACTCGATCAGTCGTGTCTTTGGCTAATCAATCGATTCATTTCCTTTGTTTCCATTCCCTTCTATTAAATCTTCTATTCGAAGCGACGAAAAATTTATTCACGAGGTGATCTTTATAGTTACATTGCATTTCTTATTGTCAACGATTTTTAACTTTTAACCAAGCGTTAAATTTAAACCCTCTGTATCGTGTTTCGTCAGTTTCACCGCTTATTACGCGAAACGAATTATAAATTACCATTTGCCATTAACATCCGCCATGCTTATTCTTTCAACAGCCCATCAGTTAACCCTGTAATATTACACCTATACGTAATCCTGTTAGCGCTGTACCGGGGAACGGTGTACTCCTATCGCGAAAATAAGTGAAAGAGCAGTTTAGACGGCATATAGGTTCAAATCCTCGGTTTACCGAGCGCAACAGATCCATCATCGCTTGGAAAATAGCTGAAACAAACATTACCCTACTTCTCCGAGCGGCACTGAGGTATCGTTTAGTTTTTAAACTCTGTTTCGCTCGAAACGGCTTTATACTCCACATCGATTAAGTCTTTCCATACGAGTAGATTTACCAAGCGCAAGCCTGGGACGACAAAAAATCCGCCATCTCTTAATAATATCTCGTGTAAAAATTACAAAGGAATGCTGTACTCCTTCATATAGTATACCAGCGTTCAGAACCTTCCAAACTTTCCTTCGCATCGAGCAACTTCGCGTTCTTTGCTGAATAAGTCTTTCCATATCAGAAGATTACCTGGCCACGAGCAACAAAAGTCCGCCATCTCTTAATAACGGATCGGAGAAAAATCGCCGTGGAATGCGGTGTTTCTCCGCGCTTGTGTACTTCAGACTTCCAAACAGTATACAGCTTTCGAACTTTCCTTCACTTCAGAAAATTTCACATCCTCGGTGATATCTTCATTACTTCTCTGCGATATCCCGTGTAGAAAATAATCGAGAAACGCACCGCTTTTACGCCGAGTATTTCAGGATTCTCAGCTGCATAACTCTCGCGTTTACTACCTTCGTTTTAGACTCTTTCACGGCTACCGATACCCGAGTTTCTACTAATAAGTCTTAGATCGGTAGACAACGAAATTCTAAGACTACTTAGTAACTTCTCGAAGAAAAATCACGAAGGAATGTAGCACTTTTCCAGTATTCCAAAGTTCAAAGGTATAAGCTTCTCTAAACCGTTTTCTCATCTCAAACAATTTCACACCTACTAACATTTAAGATTCTACTAATAAGCCTTTGCGTAACAGAAGATTGCCAGTCATTGGAGCTCGAGCAACAAAGTCGTTTCTGGATAAAATCTCGAATAAAAATCGATAACTCCGATTGCATTCCAAGATTCAGAGCTACAAACTTTCGAACCTTTTCTTCGTTTCAAATAGTTTCGCACTTAGTAACATCTAACTTTCTACCAACAAGTCTTGCCACGATTGAAGACTACCAGGCGTAACAACACAAATAACAGAATCCCAGAATGAAATCTCGAACGAAAATTAATATGTAACTCGTCACTTCTCCAGAGATAAGTATTTCAGAATTCAAAGACGCAAGCTACCAAACTATCCTTCTGCTCAAATAATTCCACGCCTAGTGATATTTATCTCTTTGCTAATAACACTTTCCACAACTGCAGATCACCAAACACAAGAGCTTGCATTCCAAGATTCAGAGGTACAAACTTTCAAACCTTTTCTTCCTTTCAAATAGTTTTGCAGTTGCTAATATCTAACTTTCTACCAACAATTCTTGCCATGATTGAAGATTACCAGGCATAACAACACAAATCTGAAACGAAAATTAATACGAAACTCGTCGCTCTTCCACAGATAAGTATTTCAGAATTCAAAGGCGCAAGTTACCAAGCTATCTTTCTCTTCAACCAATTCCACGCTTAGTAATACCTAAATATCTTTTTGCTAACACCACTTTCCACAACTGCAGATCACCAAACACAAGAGCACGAGCAACACAATTCCGTGGTGTGTCAAAAATCAACGTTCGATCCGGTACTCCTTGACTGGCTGCTGTTTCAGGATTAAAAGCCACGCAGCTTGCAAACTGTATCCTCGATATCGTAAGCAAAGCTTCTCGACCATGCTTGCTGACACGTCCTGTATAATTTCGCGCGCTAACCCACGGAGAACACCCAAGGTCTGATCCATCTGGAGGTATATTTAAAAAGAAGGAATGCACGTCGGTTTGTCTCGCTTTGCTTTATTTAGCGGGACCGCGGAGAGTCACAAAGAAATTCCATGCTCGTCGAAAGGTCAAGATCGGGTTTATTTACTTGGCGAGAGAGCGTCGGCTGTGGCGAACGAGGCGCAATTAATCGCGAAGCTATCGCGATATCCCCGGAAGGAGGGCCGTTTAAACCGGCAGAAATAACCGGCTGGAATTTAACGCGATACAGAATCGCGTTATTAGTCAGCGGGCGTGCTGATCCTCGGCGTGGATCGGCTGACGCGGGTTCATCGAGAGCCGGTGCCTCGCCTTCTATCCACCGCGTCCATCGGCGTCCAGCCGGCCGTCTCGGGCCTGCCCGGCACCGGCTATTATTTCGACCTTCCCGCGCATTCCACGCCGTGATTGCTACCTGCTTTTTGCTTCCTTCCACGAACGAAATCCTTGGAATCGTCCGTGGATGAAGTCATTTTGGAAGGAAAAAGAAACGGTGGCGCTCTTCGCGGCAGCCTTGCCGGTTCGCGCTCTTTTCGCCAACAGCCTTGTCATTTTTCGCGACGATTCCGTCGATGGGACCGAAAATCAAGACCCTTCGATCGGGGTGAGTCGTTGCGACGCACAGCGACGCCCAAGGATAACAGGCGATCATCCCGTCGACGTCCGATTTTCCTCCGACGGGTGTTTTCACGTTTCCTTTCCTTTATCTTCTCTTCTCGAACGGTCGTTCTTCTTGGGTTTCTCTTTATGGCTGGAATCGCGCGAGTTCGATTCGGGCCCGATGCGCCAGGCTGGACACAGGGAAGCTTGAAACGCGATACACGATTGTAATTTTACGTACAGCGGGGAACACCGGCCGACGAGTGTGCTTTATAAGGTGCTTGTTAAATTTTACAACCGGTCATTATGCCCTCGATTCTGGTAAAACTTGAGGAAATAATAATAACGCGCGGTTTAACCGTCTCCGGCGTTCCCGATACGTCTGTGATCCCACGTTTTCGGTTTCCCCTACGACCGATCTCACGCGAAAAACGGCCCCTCCGCTTTCGTGCAACTAATTCCAGGCCTGCTCTTTTCAGACTTTCGATCTTTCTACTACCTCCTCGCGATACCGATCTGAAAGCGTTGGTAATTGTTATGGTTATCTCCGGATAGCCTGCGACCGTCTTCGAGGCGTACTCTCATCGATCAACCTTTGTCTCTGAAAAGCCTCGTTCGTTTTCCTCTCCGCTCCTTTTCACGGGCAATCCTCCTGGTTGTCCCCGGGACACGATCTCTCGGGCTGTTTTTCATCGGCGGCCGTGTGTCATCGGGAGAAAACGGCGTATGCACGCGGCTCGATCGGCGATAAATGGGAATCCGCGTGCCCGTTTCCCTTGTCTTCTTGACACAGATAATAACGCGCATAATTCCGCCATAAATTATCCACCGGATATATTCTAATTCCGGTGCGTGGGTAAACGGTTATTATTGCAAGTCCACGAGGACTAGGGACGCCGTGGAGAGTCGTGGTGGCACCGGTGTGCCCCACGATGACTCGCGGACGATGCCTGGAAACTTATGATGCCATATGGGACACGTCCGAGCTCGGAATAATTTATGATAGCTTTCTTAAAACGATGCTGGATTCCAGCTGGTGAAGCGTGCGTATAAACGAGGATTGATTGCATCCTCCGGGTCTCCGGTGTATATATATACGCACCTGAGGAACAGGAGATTGTTTAAAGCGAAGGCACGATGATTACGGGGCCCGATCGGCTCTCGGGACGTGCGAAACGATTATTTAAATGTCACATCCATGGGTGCAGACCTGGCCGATCTACCGGTTTCGAGGTGTACCCGCTCCGCCGATTGCGATCTGCTCGCGCGAACGATAGTGAGAGGGACGAGACGGCATTGAAGGGAACGAGAACGTTTTCGGATATTTTTCACTCCTGACTGATAGAAATTTGTAACGTTGTCAATGAACCGCGCCAGGCGTTTTACCTTTTCATTCGCTGATATTTTATCTCCCGATATTTTTCTCATACCCACGATTTACCGGCCATCGGTTTTGACACGTTAGGCATTTAGATTGCCGTTGCAAAACTTGTCAAAGTCGGTCGAACGTTTAACGTTTCGCGTTAAAAGGTTGCAGCTCGTAGCGAAGAATAGATTTACCGTTACCAAGGTATAAACTACTTTCGTGACTCGACGGAAAGTTATCGAACAGCGGTATCGAAACGGAATTCTTCCTTGATCCTTTACGGGTCGCAAGTTTTTGCGAAACAACTCGTCGATGCGTTTATCACGTACAATAAAGGAAAATTGCAGACGTATCGAGACACGAGTCATTCGATAAACGGTCTGAAAGCTATAGAATGATACGACGAACGAATTACTTACTACACTTCCAGTAGGTGTAATAAAAAGGTTCATCGTAAATCATTTCCCTGTCTAGTCTGTCAATGCTTTCTAAGAATCATCCGTACGTTCGTATAGATTTTACCGGCGTATTAAACGATTCGTAAAGATTCGAAATGCGATAGAAACCGCGATACGAGTGCGTCGATGAGATAACCATATGTGTTTCGTACGAAAGCAATAACCCTTGACACTCGATCAAACAAACGCGAACGTACTTGTTACTCGATCAAACAGATGATCACGCGACGGGCCGTTTACCGTCGATTGAAACAGCGAACTGAACTGGGTCTCTGATTCCTTCGCAACACGTCAGAGTGGATACGCGCGATTTTCGTAATCAGCCAGCTCATTGTTCACTCCTGTTCCTCTTTGCTCGCAGCTTCGTAATATCCTGGTATTTATTCGACGAGAAATAATCGCCGTTCGGCGTGTGATTAATAACTGTACTAGTTGGTTGCCGGTCAGCCATTTTCATGGTTGCACCGAGCGGTCGGGAGGATTTAGCGAACGCCGGGCTGAGGGAGAACTCGGCTGAGACGCGTGGGCTTATCTGGATCGTAGTGTTCCATTCAGAGGCGGCCACAATGGCATTGAACGATCCCCGACAATCAATTAAATATCACCGGTATAAATATGAGTTAACGAAGGCCGGGCCGGGTCCCGGGACCCGGTCGAATAAAACGCCACGCGATCCCGATCGATAAATCGCACGGCGGTGTCGCGTCGCGGCCTTAACGCCGAATTGATCACTTTCGAAAGCGCACTGTTTCGGAGGTGTCCGCGCGGAGGGAACGCCACGATATAATTGGCCCTGATAAATTACATTTTGCCCGGCGATCCCGCGTTATTACGGGCTAACTTCTTTATTTACGATCTTTATTTAAGCGCGAGAACGGGCCGGACGTAAAAATCTCTGTTCACCGGCGATGGGAAAAAAGAACCAAGCTTTCTCCCAGTCGCTCTTTCGCCTTTTAACAGCGCGAGAATCCCGGCTGTACGTTTTCCGATATTTATCCTTCGCGCGACCATTCCATTATGCGGATCGACCATCCGGGTCAGTGGTATCGAGACGCCGGTCGTAGTTGAAAACGATTCCTTTATAGTTTTCAATTACGAATGATCACTGGCCGATGGAAGGAAATATCGTTTCTTGTTATACGCGAGAGCAGGTTGCCTGTAATAATTCTCTGCGAGTGTGAAATTGTAAACGATCAGCGGAGTTGGGAAACACGAGTAGGGGTTGTACAACGAGAAGAGTAGAGATGAACGCTTGGGTTGAGGGAAATGCTGTTTTATCTGGTTCGTTTGATGGCCTGTGATATTACTTTTGTAACTGGTTTAAATGCCAGGGTATAACTATACCGTGATAATCTTTATCGAGGCACGAGCAAGCGACGGTAAGAAATAGAGGTTGTAATTGATTAGCCGCGCGGGACGAGGGCAACTGGTTGCTCCGTTTCAATATGCAAATACAGTAAAAGCTTGTTTACTCGGTTGGTAAACAGGATTTTATTAACGTGGATAAAAGAATAATCCGGAGCCTGGCGATGGACGTATCGCGATTTACCCGTTTGGTAACGTCTGCCGGTCGACGAGGTGGAAATTACGGGGAAAAGTTGGAACACGTTTCGCCGGTTGAACCAAAAAAGTACGCAAATTCGGAAGCAGCTGGCCGAAGGGTGACGCAATGCGCGAGGATGGCAAGGATCCGAGGCACGGGATTTAATTTTTAAAATGCAAATAACCAGGTCCGTTTGCTTTCGAGAGGCGCAGGCGAACCGATTGCAGCCGTAATCTGGCGTCGCGTTTCTTCGTGCCGGTGGAAAGTAAAACGAGGGAAAAAGAATGGAAGAGGGTTAATATCACGGGTCGGTTGTTCGATGATATTTTAATTCGACGTTATTAGCGGTAATTTTATTTTACCATATAAAGTTCAGGCTTCCATTAGTACTGTAATTGTGGTCGGCGCTCGTTACGCAGACAAGGATTCAGCGCGTTCTCTCCGTCCGCCGCTTATGACATTCTTGTTACTCTTTTGACGAGGAAGAAGAAACGTGTTCTTCATCTCCCATCGGGACTCGCCGGTCCCTCCTGGCCGGTGCCTTCTTGCCTTCTTGCCGTGCTTAAAATCCAGCTAACCTAGGTCCCCGTCAAGCGTGACGGGACTACGATGAATGGGACAGCAGTCTTCTTCCTCGTCGCCGATGAATGAGACAACAGTCGTACACTTTTCTGCCTCGGCTTCTCGGGAACTGGTCGACGTCGCTTGCTACTCGTTAAGCTCGCCCGTACGTTACAAAGTGCACGGAATCAACGCACAAACCTATTATATTCACTCGTGCCTTCTCTCCTCGCCTCTCCTTTGCTCTTCCCTCTTCTTCGATGGGGCTTTCCACGGTTCGCTGTGTCTCCAGCCGCGAAATGCAAACACCGAACAAACCGGGCAAGATAGATAACCGCAATTACTGTCATCTTTTAGCGTAACGGGAAGACGGCGAGGTAATTAAGAAACATGGCCGGAATGGGTTCGGAAAATCAGCAAGGGTGTCGGCACACGAAGTTTCTAGCGCTAACGGGTTGCTACGATTTACCGTGAGATTTACGAAAGTTCGAGTTTACCAATGTTTAGAACACGTATACGTTTGGTACGAAGAACAGCTCATTCCGACGTAGCATAAGCGTTTAAGATTTGTCAGTGGAAATGACCGGTTTTCGACGCTTTATCTTAGCTAATAGCTTTCGCTAACTCCGGTATTAATAACACGGTACACAACAGACTGGAATTAACTTGGCCGTAAACGGTATAATACCCAGGGATCAAGACGTTCGTGGTTCTCATAAATCAGGCCTCGGACGTGGACCAGGGATCACTCGGATCCTTCGCGTTACCCATAAAACGCGCGTATGGTTATCCGTGGTTCTCGATATACGATAGATCAGCTCGTGAAGAAGCTGCGTTTCCTGTGAATTTTTTCCAGCCCGCGCCCGTTGGCAGGCGAGTGAATGAAGGCACGAAATAAACCTGTCTTAACGCCATGCTGCCGAGCCATGTTCGGCGTAGCCAAAACGAGCCGCGGCGACCAGGTGAATCTGGCAAAAAAGCCCGTGGATTGACCTGTAATTCACCGTGGAACGAAGATTCTCGAAAGTGTTCCGTTCGCCGGTCGCCGAGGGGTCGACGGTACCGTCATTAGCCGTTAAAAACATCGGCGCCAAACACGCCTAATCTCGGTTACGTGACCGAACGAATGAATGAGCCTCGTCCCGGTATCGAGGCTCTCGAGGGTACCACTTAGACGGGAACGAGTATGCTATCAGTGTCCTGGTTCCCGCAAAAAAGCCGGGAATAACGCGGCTGGCTGGCGCTGCCGGTTCTTCCTCGCGATCAACAATGGCGATCACGTGTGTCGCGGCGCTTCGTTTTGCGCTCGTGTGCGCCGGAACGTGTCCGCCTGTGTGCGTCTGTGTGCCTGCGTGTGCCGGTGTGTTGGAGTGTGTCGCATAGTCGTGTCGTTGGTAGCCGACAAGATCCCATAGACGGTGCGAGGGGGTTGAAGGAAGGGGTTAGAGGCACGCATGAATGGAAGCTTCATTCATGTGGTCGGCTTTCCTCGTACACACGCCGCCGCCGCCGCCTGCCTCCGCCTTCTACTTTTGTTTCTATCAAGGGGCCGGCAGCATCGATGTTACGCGCCCGTTCCTCGTGGAAACAATGCGCTCGTTTCAGCCGCTCGTTGCATCAGCGTCGCACCGTCCACTCGGGATTTATATGCGCCGTCGTCGCCGCGACGCCGCGATCATGGCCGTCATACCACCATCCTTCCTTCTCAACCCATTTCTTTTCCTTATCGTTATTATGTGCATTTCAATACGAACGTACGGACTTATTCTTCTGCTTATGTGTAATACTTTGTGACGTAAGTTAACTTATGCGGGGATTAGGTAATCGTATTTAGCAGTCTGTTAATCGAGAAGTTTGTTTGGAAATTGTATGGAAATATTTATGTTTCTTCGATTGTCGATCTCCATACTTCCTCAACTCGTTTCTTTTCCTTATCGTTACTCGCATTTCAAGATGAATCTATTTGTAATACTTTGTGACGTAACTTAACTTATGTAGGGATTAGGTAATAGTATTTAGCAGTCTGTTACTCGACAAGTTTGCTTGGAAATTGTATGGAAATATTTGTGTTTCTTCGATTGTCGATTCGGTGCGATTGTTATAGTTTTTCGATACAACTTTCGATCAATGTTGATTTTATCTTGAAATAAGCATTCGGCATTTCGTAAACGGGAGTTTATAGAAATCGACGTGAAATTAGTACCACTGAAGGTAAAAATGAAAATACTCTACGCTCCAGTTTGTCTTGACATAATACCAGACGTTCACTGATAATAATTTTGAAACTTGTCTCGCAAAACAGTAACGACAGTTTGAATAAATTAATAATGGGATACGAATACGTTCGTGAGTCATAGTATATCATTCGACAAAATCAGAAGGAACGAATTCTTCAGGAAATCGTGTTGCTCGTGTTTTAGAAATTTTTGAGAAGTGTCCTCGAGTATTTATTTCGATTCTTCTCGATGCTTCTGTTTGTAAATAACATAATTGTCACAACGATAGGCAACGATCGTTTAAATAAATTAATAGAGGGATACGAATACGTTCGTAAATCGCTGTATATCATTTGAAGAAATCAGAAGGAAGTTATTCCTCAGCAAATCGCGTTGCTCGTGATTTAAAAATTTTCGAAAGGTGTCCTCGAGTATTTATTTCGATTCTTCTCGATGCAAGCAACACAACTGTCACAACGACAGCGAATTCTCGATCTATAACAACTGGAAGGTATCACGCGTATCACGACCCCAGCCTATGTCGCAATACTTGAGACGTTTGTCGACTAAGTAATTCACCTGGTATTTTTCTCCGTGAAATTTGCATAGTCGTCGGAGAAGGTGAGAAAATCTCTCATGGTTAACGTCTATTCTTTTGAAATTTAAATCATCCGCGTACCTCAACCTACTTAGAGACCCGACGTTCGATGAAACTACGCGTACGTTCCGTCTGCTAAAACTCTACGAGAAGACTCATCCGGGGTACCACTGTCAGGTCGGATTAGATACAGTTTATCTCACTTTCCCTACGATCCCGGAGAGTTGAAAACGGTTAAATCGACAATCGTGTCTCGGTCGGATAGGCAAACCGGGATTCTTAAACCAACTTAATAACTTTCTTCTCCGGTGTCCGGGCGGAAAGCCGTAGAAGTCCGCGTTCAAACAGTCAATCACCATAAATTATCACTTTCTACTCGGTGCAACAACTAGCGCGCCACTTCTGCGCTGTGTACACGCAGGATAGCGATGCATGCAAATTAGACGCTTCATCCTCGAAGTGCAATTAAGCGTGAACCGAGGGCGTTACAAATGAAACGATCGTCGTGAGAAACGCGGCTATTCTTCGCGCGATTATCATCCAGATCATGGACTTTCCGAGTCCCGCAATTATCTCGCATTTTTCATTCTTCTCGCGCTTTTTTCTCCTGCTTAGTGTCGCAATTAACCGGCAGAATGGTTTCGCTCTTTGCTACCTAGCTCGGTGTCGAGGAGAGACGCGATTAAAATTCGCCGGCAAGAATCGAGGGATCGATCACGGTGTGACCTCTGTCACGGATCACTGTCGGCTAACAGTAGCTTCCCCGTGGAAATAGCCGCGTGACAAGCGAGGTTCCTCAGCAGTGACAATCGGAAGGCAGGAACCCGTAAATCAAGGCTCGATCGTGCGGTCAGATAAAATCATTGTGCTCGTGACGCCAAAGATAAACGTAACAGTGTGCGTGCGTCTGTGTTTGTACAGGGTGACTCGTGGAAGAAGAATTTTTCACACCGACATTCAGATTTTGACGAAAGGTTTATTATCGGTGGCAAGTAGAGTCTTCGAGCTTGATTCATGAAAGGGAATAGCTCGAAATTCTTGTCACGTAAATACGTTATCGATTTGAGGATCTTCGATCGAATAGAGCTTCATAGATTTAAAGAAGACTTAATAAAAGGTTATAGCTTCCAGAGAAGGAATCGAGATTGGTGATTATCTGAAAACATGACACCGATAATAACTTGAAAGCTAGAATGACTCTTTGCCTCCAGACAATTAGAATTACAAAGGATTTCAGCGTCGATATCGATTATTTCTTTGGGTAATAAAAATAAAAAAAATATCTACACGGCTTTTTCAACCGATTCGTAAGTTCGTTTTTCTGCCAACATGATAAAAACGATAACACTCGCGTGTTAACTAACGAATAAAAATTCAGAATTTACAATTGCCTTTAAATGGTAATTAGCAGATTCGTCATATTTTACCATATTCAACGAATTCGAATGATTTGCGTCAGCAGTGCAAGAAGTCACGCGTTACTGGCTTCCCATAAAACATTATCGATCATTCATACATGATCCCCTTCTGCGATCTTTCTCTATGGTACTCCATAAAGCTCGCGAGATAATCCGTATTCGTTCGAGAATTTACCTTTAAATATTAATTAGCAGATTCGTCATATTTTACCATATTCAACGAATTCGAATCATTTACGTCAGCAGTGCAAGAAATCTCGCGATGCTGACTTCCCATAAAACATTCTCGATCATTCGTGCGTGATCCCCTTCTGCGATCTCTCTCTATGATACCCCATAAACCTCGCGAGATAATCCGTATTCGTTCGAGAATTTACAATTGCCTTTGAATAGTAATTAGAAGATTCGTCATATTTTACTATATTCAACGAATTCGAATGATTTACGTCAGCAGTGCAAGAAGTTACGCGTTGCTGACTTCCCATAAAACATTCTCGATCATTCGTGCGTGATCCCCTTCTGCGATCTCTCTCTATGGTACCCCATAAACCTTACGCGATAATCCGGATTCGTTCGAGCCACCCTGTATAACGCTGGCTCTGCGGGGGGAATAAATAAATGCTGGGTCGGATCGTTTTATATCGAGCTGCTATCTCGACCTTTCTTTCTCGGCCGTAAGGCCGGCAGGCGCGTCTTATATGGAATAAGGGCTGCTTATGTGCGGCCACGTATTCATATAAGATCGTTTCCACGTCTGGACTCGGTCGCGTCTATCTTTCCGCGGTTACGAGCGAAACTTAAGTACTCGCGCTGTTTGATGAATGGACCGTAGGACAGACGGGGCACGTGGGTGGAATTGCCGACGATTCTACTGGACTCGGGCATGCCGCGTTATTGGAAACACGGCGAACGATCTATGGCGAACGATCGATCGCGCGATAGAAACGTTTCCACGGGGACTCGTAAACTCCGGGCCCTCGTGGAAAAGTCGCGAGGCGCTTCGTGGTGCTCGTTTCCGTGGAAAAGTCTTCGGAGAAAGCGTTTGTTCAACTTTGCCATTTCTCGTTGCTATGCAGATTTTCGTTTGGCACCTCGAAGTTCTGAACGATCGGCGTGTGTCACTTTTAAGGGTTTCTACCATGTTCGGGGACTAGTAAACTCTGGGCCTCGTGGAAAAGTCGCGAAGCGCTTCGTGGTGCTCGTTTCCGTGGAAAAATCTTCGGAGAAAGCGTTTCTGAAAGCGTTTCTTCAACTTTGCCATTCCTCGTTGCTACGCAGATTTTCGTTTGGCATCTCGAACTTCCAAACGATCTGCGTGTGTCCTTTCTGAGGGTTCACTCCAGTTTCGCGAAAGTCCGTGATGCCTCTCTGATGTCAGATGTGAATCGGAGATTATTGTAATCTCAAAGATTTTGTAATAACTTAGAAAGGAAGATTCACGATGAGGGACAGCGGATCAAGGAATTTTTTAAATAGTTCGTTTAACAGTTTGTCATAGGATTTATTAATAGAGTTCCTTGAAGAAGTGATTGGAATTGATACGTTTGACGCTTAAGCACGATTTTTGTTCGAGTAAATACGAGTTTTATGGCAAACGAATGGGAATTTTATGGAAAATTAATGGTAGACACTAATCGCGGATGATGAAAATCCGTAATGCGAGATTTCTTAATAATTTATGTAACGAATTACACGTGAGAGTTAGCTCCCGGTAAATACACACGCGTAATACATAATGAAAAAAAAGAAGGATGTCTTAGATCATTTTTTAATTATCTCAAACAAATCTAGTAACATCGGTATTATAGAAAGTCGTATGTTATTTAAATCGTGCAAAAGAATTTATACGCCCGGTGGCTAGGAGACGTAAAATTAGTTTGTTTTACAGGGAAACAGGATTTTTTCCACGGAAGAAAAGAGATTGGAGCGTCGATCTTATAACAGAAAACGTATAAATCAACGGTGCCACGACGAGAGGCATAATCCTCGTCATTAACCGATACCATTTCCACTACCACATCAACATGCCCATTATCCGCGCGGTTTTCAATAATTTAACCGGGGCATCGAGAAGGCGAAATGAAAGGAAACGAAAGGAAACGACTGGCGTCTCGCGGGGTATTGAAATATAAAGGAAAGAAAACAGCTTGGGAATAGCTGGAATAGTATCACGCGACATTAAGAAGCCGGGGAAGATTTGCGAGCGATGGGCGCGTATTACTAGGCTCAATTTAAAGAAGTGAAAGTTACGGATCGCGCGGATTAAACGGGGCAAATTGTCGCGAATCACCATTCCCTTTAACGATCCAATAAAATCCCATCCGCGGTCCGCTTCATTATCCCGCTTTTCTGAGATTACCAGCGTGCCCAGGTGTATCCCCGCGAAAGATATAAACCTCTATTTACGATTATAGTCGCAAGAAGCCGCGATATCTTGCGTATAAATTCCTTTGTTTTTGCGCGCGGGCATCCATCCTGTTCCAGCTTCTCTTCTTATTTACGATTTTCACCAGCTTCTTTGCCGGTTTTTACACCGTCCCTCCGTTATTCCGATGCAATTACACACGAGTTTTCGACAATCCGGGTCCGCTTTTTTCCCCGCCGAGCATCGGCCTGAGCCCCGTCACCTTCGCATCCTCACCAATGAATACCGGGGCTACGATTATTTTCGCATTTCGCTTTTTCCATCCATTCTCCTTCTCTTTTTATCGAAAACATAAACGGTATTCCTTGGCATTTACACCAATCGATATGGAATCCGATTGTTTTCTTATTTCCCCGCGCATTGTTCGTTATTCGAGCTTCTACTGCTTCCTGTACCTGAAGCGAGGGTGGTTCTTTCGATACTTGGTTCTTTTCGATAATCTCCTCTCGATTAGCATAACGTGAATTTTTTTATAAATAGATCATATTTTTCGATCTCTCGTCTGGTAATTATGATACCAATTTTTTATGAATTCGTCTGGTATTAGATCTAGGATTGCAAAGTGCGGTATATCTTTTACATAGCGCAGGATCAGTAGCCGAGGCTTAACGATTCTTCGTTATATTCTTTCGATCGATCTAGTTGCACTCGTAGAAAAGCAGAGTCGAATGGCATCTCGCCGGCATTGAAGGAGATTGTCAGGGAAAGCTCGATTTTCCTGCTCATTCACTGCGTTCCGTGGGTTCTCGCGTTGCTTGCCGAAACAGGGCTAGAGAGTCGGAATGGAGGAGGCAGAGACAGTGTCCCCTCGTTTTGCCGACTGGCCGGATGACGAGACTCAATTTCCAAAGAGCGCAGGCCGTTTCCGTGGCAAAGCACGGCATATAACAAACTTCTTTTCACGGTACACGGTTTGAAAGCGTGCAGAAGAAGCGAGGAATGTTTACGAGGTTCTCCTGGCGTCGGTGTTCTCTTCTAGGAATGTACGAGGCACCTCGAGTCGCCGGACGTTTCTCGTTCGACGATCTTATTTGTAGAGGCAGCTATTATCTTCGAAAAACGCGGCTGAATAATGTCCGGGTTGACGATGTGCTGCTGGAATACGATGTTTGATGAATGAAGGCGAAGAAGAACCGGTGAACCAGACGAACGAGGTCTGGCTGGCTTCCTCTCAATGGGAAGAGTCGGGGAGTCGCCTTTTTAAAGGCTCGATCCCGCGTCGTTAGCCACCGATAATTCGTTCAGTCGTTTTCTCCCTATATGGCCGGCCAACGAATCGAGTTAACTCGTATTTATTCCTTTTCTTGCCTCCCCGTTGCTTTATGATGCCTACCCTCGTGTCGTGTAATTATTAATTCCTCGACAAAAACGGGCCCGGCTTTCGGATGCGGAGGTGTCCGTGAAATTTGTATGTCGGTGTTCGCCGTCCGGCCAGATCGAAATCTCACGGAGCACGCGTGTGCGTAAGCCCCGAAGAAACCCAGGGTTACCTGGGTTATTGCTCTTTTGTATCCCCCTCCCGATCAATCGGATTTTAGGCATATTCCACGATATTTTCTGGCCTGTTTTTATCCACCGGGATTCGATTACGAGCGATAAAGATGACGAGGTGCTCCCCTCGGTCGGCTTGCATTTTATCTAGAAGGAGAGGGACACAACGATGTCCTTTCGTCGCGAATTTCTTTTTCGAAATCTGTTGGTCGTCGACGGAGCTTGTCACGTTAGATACTAGGATATTTTTCTTAGGAATCTCCGATTATTCGAAATTTGAAGGCAAATGGTGCTTTTCAAAGTCACTAAGAGCTCGTGAAACGAAGATTTTATTGAGTTGCAAAATCATAGAAGGATCTTGTCATGAAAGGCAAACAATAGCGTTTAGTTTGAGTTGCGTCGAAAAATATTAGGGTATTTTTCATAGAAATATCTCATTATCCAGAATTTGAAGGCAAATGACATTTTTTAAAGTCCCTAGGAGCTCGTGGAACGAAGATTTTATCGAGTTGCAAAATCATAGAAAGACCTTATCGCGAAAGGCAAACAATCGCGTTTAACTCTATTTGCGTCGAAAAATATTAGGGTATTTTTCTTAGAAGTCCCGATTATTTGGAATTCGGAAGGCAAATGGCGCTGTTGAGAGTCCGTTAGAGCCCGACCGGAGCGTAACCGGTCATAAGAAATTGAAATGGTCTTAAGATGCGATAGTATTCTCTGGCATCGCTTCCACTAACTCGATTGCGAGGAAAAAAACGTGCTGCCGGATCGATCACGCGCGACATTGTAAAACCACGCATTATCGGCGTCCGGAGCGCGCAAATAACGCGGTTCGTTGGAAATAGCCGCGTAATCGACCCGTCTCTGCCCATTAACCGGTTAATTACGGAGCGTTAGTCGATAAAAGCGTTCCCTGAAAATTCGACGAGATAGACCGCCGTAAAAGGATTTTTCCGATTTGCACTCTAATTCTGTTTGCTCCTCGTTGCCCAAGGTCCCCGCGCTCAGTGATTCACGCTGCAATTATATTCGTTAATAACACGTTGCAACAATCGCTTCATGAATATTTCCTCGTTTCATCGGCCATCAAGGTTCCGTGCGAGCGGACAGAAGCAGAAACGCGGCAAGGTTCGCAAGCGTTTCACCCACGGCGGCCAGACGTTAACATTTTTCTTACCTCTGGTGCCTCCCTGCTCGTTTTGCGTTCGCCTAACGATTAATGACCATTTATCGGCCGCTACGTACACTCCCACGCAGCACTTCCTCGAACCGCGTCCAGATGACATCCGGTGATTTACAAACCGGCTGGCTTTATTTAATAACGCGCCACGGGTATGAAAGGTATACCCGGAAGATCGTTCGATGAGAGATATCGAGGGGTTCACCGGCATTTCGAATCGGCTTGGTATTCCAGAGATAGGCATAGCCGCCAGCCGAGCACCGTTCTTCCCTTCTTCCGCCAAAACCAGAAATCCCTAAGTAACACCAGCTGCGCACGCACTCTCGAACCCCTGGGGCAAATATCCGATCGTTCGAAAGAATCTAGACGGCAGCAGCGAGTTCGGCGCCAACAAACGCCTGCATCTTCCAATCGGTCTCCGAGTATCTTTAAGCCTGATTCTCACTGGTGCTTTTCGCTAGTTTTATTTCACCCTCGAATCAGGGATATTGGTAGGTTTGACGATTTAATTTCTCTCCTTCGGAGTATCGGAGTCTCGCTGTTGACAGTCGTTCTTAGGGATGCAGTTATTGCTCAAAGAATCTTTCATTTAACGATTTCAGTTTAGACCGATTCCGGTGACCTAATTTAATGGTATTAATTAGTACGAAATGATAGGAAAGTTAATATATCAGAGGTTAGACCCTGTTAATAAGGGGTGAAAGAAATTTCACGTAAATTTATGGTTATGGGGTTACTACCTTCGATCAGGTATATTTCTTAATTAGAGAATTATATCAAAAGTCGAATCGTTGGATGTTTTTAGACTCGTACGTCTGAGATACTTTTATATAACTATATTTTCATATACGATAATCCCTACTACTATTAATACACTAATATAGTAATAATACTAGTATTAATTCGCTGCCAAGCCTAAATTATACGAAGTATTCGCTTTGCCATTTCTGATTTGAGTGTTATTGTTCATCTAAGTTTTATTATTTCAAAATAAATACACGTATTTAGTCATAAATAATCATTTACATGTATGTAGCAATGGGAATGCAACAGAACTTGATATCCTTTTTCTTTATTCCGTGCGTTTTCAAATAGAAAAAAAATCATGGAAGTATCACGAATACACTCGTGGTTTGCAGCTTAGGCAAATGAATTTCTCTTCAGTGAAACTCATGCAAATATGCAACCAATAAATTTCCAAACACCTCCAAAGAAATAAATCAAAAATTGATTCGTAATATCCCTAATTTTGTAACTTCAATGGATCCTTCATCCCTCGATCTCGCAACGCTCGAACTCGAGGACGCGAAACCAATGGCGGACGCAGCGTGAGCGGTAACATTCTTCGTGTCTTGAATACTTTCGTTCAAAACAATGGAGAGGAATTCTTTTTCCATCAACGGCGATAGTCACGAGAAAGCCTTGTCTCGCTAACTCTAGTGGGGATGAAGCTTTAACTCGAGTTGAATCCCTCGTCTTCCCTCTAACCAGACGCGCCGTTAGTCGATGCAAACTTTCTCCCATCGAACGGTTTTCGGATTCGCGTAATCGATCGCCTGTTCCCCGATGGTACCACACTCTCCGGTTATCCGCTCGAGCGATCTCGCCTGATTAATTAAGACGTACGTCCGCGTCAAAACATAAAGCTCGGCTGCGCGCGACGCGCAACAAAGACGCCAGGTCGTTGCGAAATTCCCGCGGTTGCCTTAATATTTGATCGTTCGCAGAGGGCTGCTGCTGCCTCAGGTGTACCGGGAACAGGGCTAAGTGATTAATGGGCGTTGCGGGAATGAGAAAGTTCGATGAACGTGGGTATGCAAATCGATACGGAGATTAAACGCCCTTTTCGGGAGAGGCCTGGCATCTTGGCAGCGTAGATTTTTAGTAGCAGGTATTCGCCGCGTAGGTTGAACGATCCACGTGTCTTTCTTTCGATCAACCGGGATCGAAATGCATGTGTGTGCGTGTGTGGATTCCTCGCATTCTTCGACCGTTTGACAATCATTTTTTCATCCGATAGATAACGAAGTCTTTGAATCTCCTTCGGAGATTATTATCTCGCAGGATATATTCCTTATCGACGAGGAATTATTACTCGGCTGAACCTCGGAATAGGGTTGTTTCCGAAACTACTGCAACTTTGTGAAAAGTGTCTCTAAATTTTTGTGTCAGTAATCGCTCAGAAATACAAGAATTATTTCAGAGGAACTGTTTATCGACGAGGAATCGAATTATTGCTCGGTTGAATTTCGGAATAGGGTTGTTTCTGAAACTACTACAGTCTTGTGAACAGTACTTCTAAATTTTTGTGTCAGTAATCGCATAGAGAGCGAGATTAATTAATTCTAACGCTTTCTCCGCCTTCGATTTCGATATCGTAATAAGACTCGTTAGCTTCTTAACGATCTTTAATAGCTACCTAAATACAGTAATTAAAATAGCACGATGAAGATAAGTGAATGTATTAATTACAGTTCTAAATAAAGCCAGTTATTTCGATCGAATCGGTATCTGGTGTCCTCTTCTACACCGCGAGTGTAATGGAAGAAGGATGTAAATGGTAGCGAACGATTATTGTGCCACCCCGATTCTCGTCCCATCGTCATAAGAATCTCTAAAAACAGCTAGGCTGGCTTTCAAAAATATTTCCACTCGGTCGTTCCAATTTAAGAAAGAGCCCTCGCCGGTCTATTTCATGGAACATCTCTGGTCTCACCGCTGGGGACAATGGCCGCCAAAAGGTTCTCTATCGGGGATCGGTCTTACAATTAGAAGGTGATCGATCATTCCTCGAAGCAGCAGACCGGTTGTCGGCTAGCCCGAGACGAGCCAGGGGAACCGAAAATATACCTGAAACAGGTGTAGCGGCCGACGTGGAAAATAGGCGGGTTCGCAGATTGGGCGTGTGACAACCAGCGGTTTCGTCATCGCCGGGTCACGTTTCTACGAGGAAACCGGGAAAAAATCTCTACCGTTGCGTAATCCGACGCCATCTTTTCTGAATTCCACGCCGAGGCGAATGCCTATATCTCTTTAACCGTGAGGGATATCGAACGACGACGTATCGGCCACGGGTGGGCGAACTCGTTACGACGTCTCATTAGTCAATGTTCGATCGGTCCGCGAAGTAAGGCGAAATTCTGCTACGAAGGCAAGGTTACCGTGAAATAATGGATGGCGCGCGGAAGAGAACACAAGTGGTAACAAGATATTTTTCAAGAAGATCCGGACGCACGACTCGGATGAATATAAATTTCGTTCGTCGAACAGAAAGGAACCTCAAACTTTATCTTCCATTTCTTATAGTTTTCTTAACGCGAATTGTAATTTCGTTGAGATCTATCGATCGTTTCGTTTGCAAGTGGTTTAGACTTGTAACTTATCGAACGTTAGATACGATAATCAGATATTGCCAGACTTGGATCAGGTTTGAGATCAAGTCTCAAATAAATGGAGATATTAACTTTAATAATATGGTTGGTCGAGTAAAAACGGAGCCGAATTTTATTTTAGATTTCTTATTTCGTAGTTTCCTTAACGCTAATTGTAATTTTGACGAGGTCTATTAATCGTGTGGTTTGGGAATGGTTCAGAATTGTAGCTCGTTGGATGTTAAGTAGATACAGTAATCAGACACTGCCAGACTTGGATCAGGTTTGAGATCAGGTCTCGAACAAATGGAGATATTACCTTTAGTAATATCGAATCTTTTCAAAATTTTACCAGAGTCTAGAATCTAGAGAAATCTTTCGAAACTAACGTTGAATTTGTTTAAAAAATACGACTACTTGCGACTAGACGTTTGAAAGAATCTGATATTTCTTCAACTCGAAATCTCCCTCGCTATTCCTTTCTATGATTATTTAGACTGGGAGACACCGAATTCGAATTGCCAGGGTTAAGAATAGGCAGATATATTTCTCATTGAGAATACCGCGATCGTTCCTTGCCCCAAAATTTGCCGAATTGCGAACAAAGTCGTATCTCGTCCTCGCCATCCTCTTCTCTTCTTCTCTTCTCGCGACGCGAAGAAAGTGAAAAAGGAAGAGAAATCCGGCAAAAAAAGGTGCGCACACAGGTTCGCGTTGTGCAAACAGAGAAAAATGGTAAATCGTTGCGTGTAACTGGTACGGCATAATTCCGAAAAGCCGGCGATCAATCAAAGGTGGAAATATTAAGCAGTTTCGTTTAAAAGGTAAAAGTTGCGCGGCAAGGTGGTTTTTAGCGCAACGCGGTCGGCGTATTGAAATTTATTTAAATCCGTGGGTAAGGATAAGGCATTGACAATACTCGGGAGCGGAGGCAAACGGCTGGGCCCGGTGCGCCAAGTAGCTTCTTAAATTGTTTCTGTCTTGTTTTGATTAATGACACGGTAGTCCCGGTTTGTTCGCGATACCACCTCTAATTGCGCCCCTTCTTTCAACGTGGTGGGCCAGTTTGCATAGGTAAAACGTTACTCTCTCTCTCTCTCTCTCTCTCTCTCCCTGTCCGGGTTTCCCTCTCTGAACCCCCTCCTGCTCGCCGAGAATAATGAGCGACCGACTGGCAAGGGCCATTTACGAACTCCGTGATCGATGCCATTGGCACGTACGCGTATTTATCTTTGGCCGCTGCCACGAAAACTTCGCTCCGTCATTTTTAATTAAGAGAACTCGTCCCGTCGCGGCGGTCTCATTTGCTTATCAACGCCGCGATCGATTCGTAATTACGTGGGCAGAACTAGTTTTATATTCGACAACTACATCCTGGGCTTGGACGCTTTTTGCCAACGCCTTTTATGGCGGCCCGCGCACCGCCGGCTTTTCTCCTCGCGTGAAATGTCGCTTAAATCAAACGGTTAATTCGCCACTCTTTTCGGCCCCGATTTTCTGCCCCCGGCCGTTTCCACCGCGAGGCCCAAACTTTGCCCGACTTTTTCGTAGCATGCCTTCTATACACGGTGTCCTCGCGAGTTTCGACAATGGAAATCGGATCGAATAGTCTTTCTAGGATGAGTTTTGCGATATTGTGGGAATAATGAAAGGGTTGGTATATTAACCCCTTGCCATAGTTTGACGAGTCTCACTCGTGATGAGAATTTTGGACCAAATATGAATATCACGAGTCTGACTCGCGATTAGTTATTAGATTTATTTTTTGTCGCGTTATGAAAATGGGATCGAATAGTCTTTCAACGATGAGTTTTGCGATATTGTGGGAATTGCAAAGGGGCTGATATATTCATCCCTTGTTATATTTTGACGAGTCTGACTCGTGATGAGAATTTTAGGACAAATATGAATATCAGAGTTTGACTCGATTTTTCCTCGCGATTTCGCCCGAATTCTTCCAAGTCAAATGGTACGGCAAAGGGTTAAAAGCGATAGTTAAGCGAATGTCTATGTGATCTTAGTCTCAAGTACCTGCGAATAGATGAAAGAGACTGTGTACAAGGAGATCGGATAAACGAGTTTATCTATGACAATACCGAATGTATAGAGTACGAGTATGAAAGGAGACGGAGTGCAAGGTTTAAATAAGGGCGACAGATTATGTGCGAGTATTTGGTATTCAAAGTTCGATTGTCAGTATTCAGAAGTCAAAGGTCGGTTGTCAAGTGTCAGTAGCGAGTCAGTTAAGTAGTCAAATGTCAATTGTTAACCCATTCTCTGCCAACTACGAGATATCTCGTTGTATATTGTAATTGGTCACAGAATAAATTTACAACCATTTGAGTTAAGAATTATTAGAAAAGATAAACGTCATTCTGGTATTATATCTGAAACTAAATGTTATTGGAGCTTTTGAAATTCCTCTAAAATAAAATCTTAGCGTCCAAGACAAAGCGTTCTAAATTTTCCTGACAGTGAATGAGTTAAGGAGCGATTATTTATTATCAATAAACCGCTTTTATTTTAAAGGGATTTCATTTTCGATGTTCATCCAACATTTCTACCGGAAGTTTGGGCTCGTCCAGCAGCGAAATTCTAAAATATCGAATTTTGTTATCCCTTGTTTCGTACACAGGGTGTCTCGGTGAGTTTCACGGGTGAAACCGAGACCGAAAATTATCTCGACGATCGATCTTACGATCTTGTACAGTTTGGCTGACTCTTTGGTACCGCGTGTTCTTCGCAGGGTGTCTCGGCCAGTTTCATCCATGAAACTGAGACCAAAGATTATCTCGGCCGCGAATCTTGTGATCTTGCATTGTTCGAGTGTCTTTTTGATACTGTATGCCCTGTACAAGGTGTCTCAGCGAGTTTTATGGATGAAACTGAGACCAAATATTATCAAGACCACGAATCTTGTAACCCTGTACCGTTCGAGTGTCAATTTGATACTGCGTGTCCTGTACAAGGTGTCTCAACGAGTTTTACGAACGAATCTTGTGATCTTGTTTAGTTTGCCTGTGTTTTTGATACGTGTCATTGCGAATTTTATAAGAAACGAGTCTGAAAATTCAGCTTTGTAGATAAAAGCGTGTAAATCACCATTTCTCGGATTAATCTTGCATAGTTTGTTAGACGATTAATATTTATCATTTTTATACACAGTGTTCGTGATTTATCATTCGTGGTTTTTAAAATAGGAGATCGAAATATTTTCGGTGACATTTAATTATCGGTAACATTAACAAATATCTCTCTATCAACAAATTAAGCTACGATATAAATTTTCCAAAATTCCTGTATCACATCGGTGCCAGAATATTTCCCGTAATTTAATGGATGAACACGTGTCCATATCTTTCAATAACGAGTTCCCAAATCCGATTCTTCCAATAATCCACCAGCAATTCCCGGTTTCTCGAGAAACATCGTCGTTTCTTCGATGGTCCTTCGGTGACCATCCTCGACTCGCCTGGCTTCTGTATATTTTAAGAAAAACGGCCAGATCGTTACGCGATTTTAAAAAGCCAGGCTTCTGCTGCGGATCTAAAAAAAAAGACGCGAAGATTTGCCGCGTGAAAAAGAGCTTGTCGTTTGGAAGCAGCTCGAAGTAAATGGCCAAACGCCACGTCGTTGGCTCCTGAGAGCCAGAGAGTCCGATGCGATCCAAAGATCGCAAGGATCTTGTCGATAAACAAACGCATAATATCGCGAGACGCGTAGAGCGGCCTGCGTGGGTGTCTGTATTTTCGTTCTAACCTAATTCAGTAGTTCTAGAGTTACACGCTCGCTTCCTAAATATAAAATCTAGCGCGGGCTTGGCTGTAAAACAGCCCGATATCGCGGCCGCTGGTTTTTTGCACCGAACAATGCGAGTTTATCGAAGGAACGTGTTCGATCCGTCCCGTTATGCGTCTTCTAAACCGATACCGATGATAAAACTGGTTGCAGATCGGGCATCAGGCGCGACATCGCGTTTTTCCGCCAGACCGTTACGGATATCTTAATTGCAAAAGGATACGAGGAAAATGTAATTATGGATTTTCTTCTTTACGTAATCTCATTCGGTGGAAATCCAATGGATTAACTTCTCGTGCTGCTTACCTCTCATTTGGATACCAGATGAGATGTTTTAGCATATGGAGCGTTGAAAAATTGCCTTTTTAACACTCAGATCTATCGTTCTTAAGATTTTACGTAAGCAATTTAAATATTGATATTCGAGTTAGACCAATGGAATTGTTGGAGTTAAATTAAAGCGACGTGCAAGTGATTCAGGTTTAAATATGTAACGATCAAAAGTTGAAGTTCTTCTGTGCATTAGAAATTTTATAGCAATTGGAAGATGGAGCTCTTAATTCTAAAGCAAGGTGTAATCGAGTTGCGAATTACGAAATGGTAAGAGAAATTGTAGGAAGTAAAGTGACTTTTTAAGTAGTCACGAATTAAATTGCTAGGTGTATTTTGAACGTATTTAAATTATACTTCAATTAGGTATATCTCATTAATCTTCGACACTAGATTTTTGTATAATACATTTTATCGGAAACAAATTTGGTTTTCGCAAATGACGTTTATTCGTTGATTGATTATTTATTTTCAAACGGTATTTCTTTATCTAAAAATCACTTGTAAAATCGTTTCACTAAAATTTCAACATCCTTCATCGTATAAAACCTTTAATCTAACTTAAACTTTAATCTCAGTATGGAAGATATTTCTGCAACCAAGATCTATGGATCCTTCTTTAACAAATCGTTTTTAACCAATTGCCACTAGTCTACAAATATTTTTCAAAAATTTGAATTTAATATTCCAATTATTAACGTTCGAGTATGCTTCATTTTCATTACAATTAAAATTTTCTATTTTCCATTTCGACGTCTTTTTCAACATCCTAAAACTTTCAAAAATTTCTCCGCAATCCCTAAATTACATTCTCCAACCTCGTTGCCCTCATTTTTAACCACATTTTTAAACTATTCTACAATTCATCCTTCGTTAATAATCGAAACCTTCATCTAAAGATTTGAAAATTGCAATCTATCTTACCAGCGAACCCATTTCTCCAGGCAAATCGCGAATTTGCGAGTTCGCTGGAAGAGGAAATCACCGTGGATTTAAGGACCATAAGCGGAAATGGTTACTGCAGAGAAAAGAAGCAAAAGCAAGCGAAGAAGACGGGAAAAACGTTGGTCGATCAACGGTCCACCGCTGGGTCTGCGATATTTTCGTTGACCAAAGGGGTGAGGTGGGTTCGAAGGGAAAAATTAGAGAAAGCGAGGGACGATCCTCTCGAGAGGACAGTGTTCCCTCGAGCTAGCTAGCCAGAGATCAGAGGAAGTCGTTAGGAGAGTTGTTTCCAGTTGTTTTTCCCTTTTATATATACACGTATATCCACCACTGTTCAACCAACCGCTTTCTTTGTATAATCCTTTTCTTCTTTTTTCTTCCTCGAGTTTAGCGTCGCATCGACAGCGTGGTCATTAGCGGCAGACTTAGTATCTAGATTTGACGGTCTGCTTTAGAGATTGCACCGTATTTTCGACGTGTTTCTGCGAAATTGAAGTCGTGTTTGAGAGAAGTTTATCTTCTACCTTCTGTCTTCACTGTAGATAGTTCATCTTCACTGTAGATTTGTAGATAGTTTATTTACAATGGTCGTTATAGTGATCGCAGATCGATGATTCACAATTCTATAGCAAGAATAGGGTCTCAGAATATGACTATCCTATCTTTTCTGGAAGGAATTTACTGATAGACATTTGCATAATTTTGCGCGTCTTTGATCTATCTATCGCGCTTTGTATCCTATTACGTTCTTCCTTTTCAGTTTCGTGGATCGATTTGAGGAGATAACAATTCTCTTGGTAGAGAATTGGGTCATTTGATGGTACACTTTGGTCTTCTCTTCAGAGATTGCACCGTATTTTCGATGTGTTTCTGCGAAATTGAAGTCGTGTTTGAGAGAAGTTTATCTTCTACTTTCTGTCTTCACTGTAGATCTGTAGATAGTTTATTGGCAGTGATCGTTACAGTGATCGCAGACCGATGATTCCCAATTCTATAGCAAGAATTGGATTTCAGTCTAGTAACGACTATCCTGTCTTCTCTGGGAAGGAATTTACTGATAGACATTCGCATAATTTTGCGAGTCTTTGATCTATCTGTCGCGCTTTGTATCCTATTCCGTTCTTCCTTTTCAGTTTCGTGGATCGATTTGAGATCTTGATAGAAAATTGGGACAATTTTGCGCGTCTTTGAAGTACTTGTCACACTTTGTATTCTATTCCGATCTTCCTTTTCAGTTTCGTCGATCGATTTAAGGAGATCTTGATAGTAAATTGAGACAATTTTACGCGTCTTTGTCATGCTTTGCATCGTAATTCGTTCTTCCGTTTCAGTTTCGTGGATCGACTTGAGAAGATACTAATTCTCTTGGTATAAAATTTGGTCATTAGATCGATTAAACGTGGAGTTTGCTGCTCGTTTTACGTAGGATGTATCTCTAATAGACGTAGTTACCGTAAAATAAACGCGTATCGGTAGAAACGAGATAGGTGTACGAGGTGGAACGTCGTAGTGGCGATTCGGACAGCCATATTTTCTGGAATTAGCGGGTATGGCGATCGATCGGAGAGGCAGGGTTAGCTGGATCGGCGTCGATCGCGATCGCGGGGCCTCTTCGGAATGGGGGGGAGGCACATGGGCCCGATGGTGGGCACGGCGGCGAGGGGTGGGAGAATTTCCACATCGAGAGAGCTGCCAATCGCGATCGGCGGGTTTTACCTGCAGCCGCGATTGCCATGCATCCAGAGACAGATTGCAACCGGTGAAATAATAGTCCCTCTCTCTCTCTCTCCTTCTCCTTCTCTCCCTTCTTCGCTCGCTGTCCGCCTATTGACATTTACATTCGGGCATAGCAGCCCGGGGAAAAGTTTTACAAGCCTCGTATCTCTCTCTCGAATCGTCCAATCAAAGTTCCAGAGAAGTGGCTTGTGCAAGTGACACCGACTGGTATTATACACCGTGTCCCCTATTCGACGTGTGTCTTTTTTGCCCGGCTTCCTTCGGGGAGATCGTTACCATCGAGCTGCTCTGTTATTCGAAAAAGATCGCTCGAAGGACCGTTTCTTTCTCGCCGTGTGGTAACGCGTTGCGGTAATACTTGCAGCATTAGGCTACAGAGACCAACATTAGCGTGAATAATGCCGGTTCTAATCACTTGCTCCGAGGTACTTTCGGCAGTCGGAGCTTTCTTCCTTACGTTGATACAATGAACCATTTTTTCTACTCGTGGAAGGTTACCGTGGAGAGAGCTGGTTCAACAGACGACGAATAGGGTTGTCGAGAGAAGTTGTCTGTTGTTGAGGGTGAACGAGGAATAAATTGTTCAAGTACATGGGTCGAAGGAAGGGTAGAATTTATTGGAATTTATTTATAATACTATTGCTGGTTTGGATAGATTGTTCTTGAATAACTACATCGTCTTAATACGGACGTATTAGTCATTCGGTAGTCGTAATTTTCTATAATGGTTGACTTAACGCAGTGATTCGCGTGGTGAGGACATGGATGAATTTGTTAGGAGCTGTTTAATTAGAATTATTTATAGTTGTTCGGTTTGGATAGATTTTTCTTCAATAGCTACATCGTCTTAATATGGACGTATTAGTCATTTGGAAGTCGTAATTTTCTATAATGGCTGACTTAACGCAGTGATTTTTTGCGGTGAGGACATGGTTGAAATTTATTAGGAGCAATTTAATTAGAATTATTTATAGTTGCTTGGTTTGGATAGATTTTTTTTAAATAGCTTCATTGTCGTAATATGGACGTATTACTCATTCGGTAATCATAGTTTTCTGTAATGGCTGATTTAATCCAGTGATTCGTAAGGTGAGGATAGGGAAGAATTTATTAGGAGCTGTTTTATTAGAATTATTTATAGTTACTCGAATTTGATAAATTTTTTAAGAAGCTTCTTTTCATGAGTCGGTTGTTAAATAGCGATTATACAGAAATGAAGGATGGTTATGCGATTTCTTAACNGGCCAAACGTCACTCGCATAAATAAATACCTAAACGAGACAGGTGTGTGGAATTAATTAAAGTTCGAGTATTAATTTTGAACGTTAAACACAAAGTATGCGCGTTCTTCTCAACGGGACAAAGTTTCCTGGAAACACGTATAGCTGAATCCATAACAAATCTCAAAGTTTAGAGGAAAATTTTCTTCGCGCTGCTAGAAGGATCGCAAACATCCTCTTCGTTTAATTTACTTATCTTAACCGTGACCGCGTACAAACAGCTGTAATACTTGCCGGTGCCGTAAAAATTAACGACTTCCATTGCTCATTTCTTCCTTTGCTCGTTAATCTTTCTTTCTAGCAACTGAAAACACACATATCCTCTCGAGTTAATCACAAATTCCGCCTCGATATCCTCCAAACACTCAAATTTACGAATCGAAGAATAAGATATCTAGTGATCGCTTGTAATCGATGCCGAAACTCTGCGCTTAATTCCCCTAGACGTTTATTCCCATGGACCCCACGCGATCAGTTTCCACGCGCAGCAGTCATAAATTATAACGCGAATTTGATTCGAGAACACGAATTTTGCCGAGCACAACGCAAATATTGACACACAAGCATCAAACGCCGCTTAAGCGCTCGGACCCTAAGATTAATCATCCTGCCCGGAGCAAAGCTTACCAACTCTCTTCGAACGTCAATTGATGAACAGCGTGTACCAAGTGCTCGTTATAATACCGTTGAATTCGTCATTCGTCACGATCGTCGTGGTCGTTTCACCGAGACGAATCTTCGTCGACCGTGTGTCACAATACCAAGTCACGTGCCGCTGCCAAACATAGGCCCGGTTTTACGTGCTTTAATAGAGAACGCCCACGTCGATGACAGGCACGCGGACGAATTGCGTCACTGCCAAATTAAAAGTCGTATACCTTGAATAGTTTCTTGAAGGGAAAAGCCACGGAGCGATTTAACGGTATTGGAGCTCGGTATTCCTTTCACAGATCTCCAATGCGTGTGGGCGATCCAATTGGCCTAACTGTAAGGTGGTCCATCGCGGGTATACAGGAAATACTCGTTTTCTCTTCTTTAGTCCGAGTAAAGGCAGATTTAGAAACACCTTCGGCCGAGTCCAAGCGATTGTTGCCTGGTTCCAGTCTTTCTCCGGATTTTTATCCCAATTTACGCGCCGATTCCACCGCGAAGGTTCTCTCCAGATCGTAATTTCTCCAACCTGTCGCTTGTATTGCCAGGAATACGAGTGACGATGACCTAAAGGAATATTCCGGTGGCCATCGATTCCGCGAGATTGAGCTGTTTCTTCGGGAGTTTTCGGAATTTTTTCTGGTCGTGCTTCCTTACCTTCTTCTTTGCGGGGTTATAATTTTATCGATGGAATCGAGTGGGTGTATCGAGGCAAAGATAGTTTTATTATTTTCGTAGGAATACGAGTGACGATGAGTTAAAAGAATATTCCAGTGGCCATCGATTCCAAAAGATTGAATTGTTACTTCGGGAGTTTCGGAATTTTTTGGATCCGTGCTTTCTTATTTCGTCCTTTGCGGGGTAATAATTTTGTCGATGGAATGGAATAGGTGTATCGAGGCAAAGATAGTTTTATTATTTTCATAGGAATACAAGTGACGATGAGCTAAAGGAATATTCCAGTGATCATCGATTCCAAAAGATTTAACTGTTTTTTCAGGAGTTTCGGAATTTTTTGGGCCTGAACTTCTTTACCTCGACCTTTGCGGGAAAATAATTTTATGGATGGAATCGAGTGGGTGTATCGAGGCAAAGATAGTTTTATTATTTTTGTACTCCTAAGTCAACAGAGGTCTATAGAGAAAGGTCTTTTTTGAGAAAACACAGATAAAGCACAAAAAGGCCTCTCTCGAAAAGACAACGAACCTTTCGAACAGACTCCCGTCAATAATAAACATTGCTGTGTGAGATATCACATAATATCATTCAATTTCTCCCGATTTTCCCTCATTTTCGTTGTCCTCTTCTTCGAATAATCGGCAAATTTTTGGAAAAATTTGAATATAAGCTTGTCACAGAATTGTGGAAATATTTCACTGACTCTTTGTCGAAGAATGCTTAGCATAGCAATTTTGATTATCAATTGGAATGCCACGCGTGGAAAATAATTTCATCAGTTTCATCGCTGATGCTCGTATCTTTTTATTTCAAGAATTCCTCTCAGTTTATTAACTCCAATGGTTTACCGTATATTCTATTTGATCTTTCGACTCGGTCTTGTCCTATTGTTTCTCATCCGCAAAAGCTAATACCGATTCGTATCAGCGAGAAATACCTATGATAATAATAGTCGAGAAGAATTTTCTAATCAAGCTAATTGCACATATTCTTCTGGATGTTCGTGCGATTATTCTCCCTCGTTAAAAATTTTATCTATGAAATATGCCACGTGTCTTAAAGTTAACACGCGTGTACTCGCATACTGTGTTAACTCGATCGTTAAATCGATGTTACCAACTCTGTTTTCATATTTCTTCAGTCGCCTGTTCTAGGGATGTGTGTTTAGTATTTTTCAAACTAATCTAGTGCAGTATTTTTATATAGAAATATATAAATACACAGGCAAATGTTTGTTTATATGGTTTGTTATATGTATTCCTAATACACGATATTCGTTTAGTTTCTTTTGCAGTCATCTTCAAAATCTAACTCGCAAGTAGCTTATAACTAATATTTCAACTTTGGTGCGTAGCTCTTAGCTTGATGTGAGTTAGAAACTCACACTAATTACCAGGTCTCACCACGAGGAGGTGGCTACGCATCGAGACCCGACATGGGCCCTACTGGCCCAATCCTACTAGCACTATCCGCGTCAAAGACACAGAAAGGATAAAAAATAATTTATAGCTGAGAAGAAGAAAGAAATCATCCACGGAAATTTACGGATTTTACCGACTTTATTAATCATTATTTTTCTGCCTTAATAAACAATAATTTATTAATTTTTTTATTTCTACTGTAAATATACGTTGTGGAAAATTTTTTAAGAACAATGTTTATTTATTTGCTATAAACAATCGGTGTAATAATCATTAAACTTTTTATAAATCGTACGTGTATTTTAATTTTTAATTATTATTTTTCCGCCTTAGTAATTAATAATTTATTAATTTTTTCACCTCTGTTATAAATACACGTTGTGAATGATTCGTTATTAACAATATTAATTTTTTATTAACGACAAATTTAATAATTAATACACGTTTTATAAAGTAAAGCTGCATTTGCACCACCATAGAATAAATTCCCATTTTTATTTCCACTTTATCTTTGGACATTTTCACCTAACTTGTACGACAACAATTACTCGCGATACTTCATTTTAGATAAAAATCGTGCCGATAGAGTTCTGATCCGATCCGTTTGATGATTGATCGAGTTTGATGTCCGATGTTTGAATTCTGTTCGCGTATGCTGCGATTGGTTGTCACAGGATTTGGTAGAAGAAAAATAGAGTTTTCTAACTGGGTTACGGAAGGACCTTTGGTCGAGGAATAGGAAGCAGTTACAGGCATGTTTCACGCTATTGTCTTGGTTCGAGATTCACGAACTCTAGATTCTATCGTCGCTTCACTGGGTTAGTCGTACACGTGCGTCCGGTGTGTTGGGTCCGGTTGTAAACATTCGGTGCTCGTACCTAGCTACGCGATTTAATCCGGAAGTAGGACGACGGGACACGTTTAACCTTCTCTCTTACGTAGCGACACCTTCCACAAACCAAATCTATTGCACCTTAGAATTTTCAAACCTTCGAATTCAATCTCGCGGTAAGTTAATCCACGCGAATCATTTCACAATCGAAACCTGCGTTTAAATTTTACTCGAAGTTGTAACCGCCGGATAAATAGCGTCACCTTTTTACAGAATCCTATTTGTAACGCTGAAAATTATCCTATTTCACGTTAGAATCTTCAAATCTTCGAATTCAATCTCGTGTAAAGTGTAATCCACGAGAATCATTTCATTCATAATCGAAA